>JAQFZC010002298.1:0-23838 GCA_034695205.1 Dicyrtoma fusca | reverse complement strand
ATTGTTTGTAGTAACTTTCCTAGATATTAGTGAAAAATTGAGGGAAATAGTTTTTAGTGAAACTAACGAATAGCCTGAGACTGAAATAAAGTTAATGCAAACTCAAACTCAGTGAAAATTGTTGTCTGATTGCTAAAACATTAGAGACCAAAGGCTGAGGAACTTATAGGGATAGGGTTGGAAAATTCCATACTTTGACTTCCTTAACTGAAAAACAGAGACTAAGCAAACAAATATTAGCTAACGCTTACAAGCTTGGATAAAAAAATAACCTACGCGGGGTCATAGGTTAAAGAAATGGAATAACTGGAGAGTCTCAAAGTCGCCATTATTTCCCGTTAATGGTTAGGCACTCTCCACTGGTTTCATTTGAGTTACCTCTTTGGGTTACGCTGTTAGGCTGTGACCCCAGGTCCAGGTAATTTTTTATTTTTCCTAAGAAGTTCAAACAGTTAAAAAATAGTTACGACTTTTTAAAACAGGCCTTCGTTTTTAAGCTCTGTGACCCCGTTAAATATTTAACGCGGGTCACTAGTCAATAACCTCTAACCTCAAATTGACCTTGCATGTGATAATGAGTTTTGTAGTGATTCCGTGAGTAATGCAATATTACTATATCTGGAACTGACCCGAACTGAGTATCTAAACAAAATAATTGGCGTATCTGTATCAAGAACATCAGTAGTGTTTATATTTTTATAACTGAAATAAGTTAGCTTTCCGGGTTTGCAACATTGCATTAGAATATTGGCAGCACTTAAATTACAAAATTTGAAACTTTGCACTACCTTTTCGATGTTCCAAATATTAGGTAAATTATCTATTTTCTATATATTCTTAGTACATGCAGTATATAGTTCAAGTGTAGAGTAGAAAATACGGTACTGAGGAAAATGACACGTCAGGAATCGACTGGAATTGTTGGGATCGGACAGGACCGATAGTTTTCGCTCCGACCGAAAACAAATTTAGGTATGTGGTCTAGAACAAGGCTGGCCAAAATTTTTGCTAGACTAGTCTAGCCACGCTGTTTTCCCGACCTAAATAGTCTAGTCTAGTCTAGTCAACACAAAAACGTACCCTAGTCTAGTCTAGTCAACACAAAAACGTACCCTAGTCTGGTCTAGTCAACCAGTTGCTTATCCCTTAACACGGGGAAAATCGCGGCTATTCTAGTCTATTCTAGTCATTTTGCTCAAAGGCTCTTGCTAGTCTAGCCTAGTCAAACCGACCAAAAAAGCTCCAAAGTCTAGTCAAGTCGCTGGTCCGATAGGCTAGTCCAACTAGACTTGGTCTAGAATGTGTTGGAAGCTTAAAAATATTTAAAAACAGCTAATTGTACAGCTATATCAAAAGGGTCTTCTAAAAGGTAGGCCGGGTTGGGCAAATCAAAATTTGAGAAAAGGGCTCTCTTAAAAGCGACAGACTTATTCTAAAAATGATCTGCAATACGTGATATAAAAGACACCTACTCTTCTCCGTCCGCCGTCGTCGTCGTCGTCGTCGTCGACGACGTCGCCCAGTCTGCTGCAATCTCTGCGCATTTGTTAAGGAAGCCTTGCCCAACTCCTCCTGGTTTGGTGTCACACCTCCAACAAACGTAGTTGGTGTCCCTTGTGGCACAACCTCCATGAGTAACACAATATCCGCAAATAACGACACCAAAATGAGCAGGGAAATGATTACATCCTCCTGTAGTAAGAGAGTGTTTTGATGGACAGGCGGTATATGTTGTAATTATACATCATCTGGACGTATATCAGGGACTGCAGCAGACGGGTTCAGGAAATAATGGAAGAGAGAAATCCAAAGGAGTTGACCCCAGAATCTTCCTGACATCTTCATCTTCTTCAGTCTCTGTTAATGAGGTGCTTTCAACCAGTAGTAGTTAGTAGTACCGTTGTAGTTGTAACTTGTAGGCGTAGCAGACGATCGGTCGGTTCTGTTCTTGTAAAGACCGAGATGATAAATTTTCCTTTGCACAGGCGCACCGTCGTCCGTCAGCCCGTTTTCTCGATACTCTCCAAGATTTATGAGTCACTGCTAACTTCACAACACATGCGGGCGCGTCACAAAACTCAACTCAATAAAATAACTTACAACACTAATGCTGTAATTTAATTACAAAATTCTAAACATAATAATAATATTATTTTCAATATTTTGATTGCTGAGCTGTCTTTTCTATTATTGCTCTGTTATTGTCAATGTAAACGTCCCCAGGACAAATCAACAAATTTAATATAAATCCAACTTGAATTTTCAACGGAAATCGGATGCGTCCTTCCTACTGCACTCTGGACTGTGTGTGTGTTAGGGGTTTGTAGAAAAAATAGGGAAAACTTAAAAATTACAATAATTATTTATTATTGCAAAAGTAAACACATTTTTGGATTTGAGACAATCAGATTCTGTTCACTTCACACTGCTTTTTTATTCTTCCAACACATCCAGCCGGTGTACTTGTTGATTTACTTTTTTTAATAAAATCCAAGCCAACTTATTTCCCACTCATCCCTCAGGGTTGAAATATTTGAGATTGATTTTTTTTCATAGACACTCTATAGGCTACCATATCGGACATCATCCCTGCACTGTCTCGATTTGGTAGTCTTTTTTGCAGTAGAAAGTAGAAATGAGGCTTGTTATAGGACAGTAAAGGAAACGAAAGCTACATATGATAGGGAAATACAATATCTTCTAAACATAAGCACAAATAGGGGAGGCGGGGGTAAAAAGAACAGGGGGTAAAAAAAACAGCCCCCAATATCTAAGCATTGATGAGATTAACAACTAAATGCTTAGCACCATAAAAAACTATATTAAAAAGTGTCCTAGAAAATATTTTGCTTGACACTTATCAGACATTAGTACTCTGAAGGGAAGCAATCTTAATCTGAAATGTCCGTTTCCGCCAAAAGCTCCGGGTAGAGCTTCAGAAATTCTCAATGGGAGTGTGGCTTTTACGGCAAGACAAGAAGTTCTTAAATTAAGTACGGCTCTTTACTAGATGCAGAATTTGATTTTCTACAACACAAAATCAAGCTGACTGAAATAAGTTATGGTCACAAAAAGTTATGCTAATTTTAAAAATGTTCTATAAAAAACAAAAAAAACAGGAGGGGGGGTAAAAAAAACAGCAGTCTGAAAGTTGAAGTAAGACGTCAAAGTACCCTAAATAAGCTTTTTTAACCAGCTGGAGTAATCAACAATGCTCATTTTTTAGTTTTAAGGGATGTTTGTACTTTTTTTTGCAAGCACTTGTTAAATACAAGCAGTTTTTAAAATTGATGTAGAAATCATCGTGTTATGGGGCACTTTAATTCATCGTTGATTTTCACCATTTACGGCAGCTGTTTTTTTTACCCCCCATCGCGGCACCGGTCTGTCTTTTTTACCCCCACAGAGAAAAATCCAGGTGATTTTGGATTTTTTTTATTAATCATACATCACTAATTTTATTTTTTTTAAATATTTTGTTGCAAATGAAAGACATTAAGGCTTTTAATAGTTACGTCATTCAACTTTCATATTTCGTGGTCAGGTTTACCGACAAAAAAATTAAAACGGACACCTGTTTTTTTTTACCAATACCTCCCTTACAACAAATAAGTTACTGAGGCGAGGCAGGCAAAATTGGCCATTATTCCCAAAAAATCAAGTGCAACTAGAATACATAGCAACACCAGTAAATAGACACGGGCGTGGATTATTGGCCCTAGAAAGACTAAAATTGCTGGACTAAAATAAGGAAAAGGTCTACTCACCAAGTTTATTTGCCATGTTGCTTTTAATTTAGCCTCATTAGGCAATAACTCTTGTGTAATATTTGTTTCTTTTAATTTTTTTGCTTTTATTAACGGATTGATTTGGTCATACTACATATTTCGATTCGATTCACTTCTTCACTTCGTCTTATTTACTATATTGATTTACTGTTTTTCCGCTTGAATACTTTTCGTCTTAATATTGGCACACCTACTTTTGTGCTTTTGTCGCATTGCGAACTAACTTTCGTCGTTTTGCACATGCTGGTAAGTGTTCAGTACGACGAGAGTGTTCGTCGTATTGAGGGTCGTCGTTATAACTGTGAATCATTAGAACACGTAGACTTCTTACTTTGCAAAACATTGTCTCAAGGATTTGGAAACCCATAAACTTACTTTCTGAAATTCAAGGTTTAGAAGATATAGTCTTTCGAAGCCATTGTCTTCGAAGATATTGTTTTTCGAAGATTTTATCTTTCAAAAATATAGTTTTCGAAAAGAAAGTTTTCGAAGATATAGTCTTTCGAAACGATTTTCTTTCGAAAGACTTTTCGAAAATAATTTCTTTGAAGAAATAGTCTTTCGAAGATACTGTCATCCGAAGACGTAGTTTTCGAAGATATGGTTTCGAGACGTGGTTTCGAAGATAAAGTTTTCGAAGTTATTACCGTTGACCCTCGCCCTGATACGACTTGAGAGATAATATTTGAATGGCCGCTGAGGATGATCGTACGTTATAGTGCGGTTTAAGCAGTGTGAAGTAGTAAACGATTCTCCGCAGTTGGTTTATGAGATAACATTTGACTGGCCCCCAGAGGGTCTGCGCGGTAATATATGACTCGCCCCCAGATTTTTTTTGTAGCAATATATGATTTGCCCCGAGACTGTTTGCGAGGTAACATATGGATGGTTCCTGAGTATAATATTACGGTATAGCGCGACTTACGGAGCGTGGCGTAATATATGTACGATATATATACGACCCCTAAGGACTGGGCCATTATAGGGGCGTACAAAGGTCAAGATATGGTCACCGGGTATGACATTTCGTTTGTTTTTGTCTCGGAAAACGAAAATGAGTTTTTCTTAAGGGATTTAGCATGCAAATTTGTAATGTTCATGGGGGGACCTGACATTTTTGGATTCGACTTGACCTCAATGACCTTTTTCGGGAATATTCCCGACCTGCGGTAGAAATGTTTATGCATACACGTAGTCATGTCCATAGGCCTACCTAATGGATATAGTCTCAACCCCCAACTCGCTGCACATGTCGCGGCTATTCCTTGTTAGTGTCGCTCGTCAAACCCTGCGCAATATAAAAGTCTAGTAATACATAATTTATTAATAACTGGCTCCTTAATTAAAAGCCTAGAGGTTGACGTGTTTAGGTCAAACTTTGCCATTCTGGACAACATATTTGGAAGAAGTGAATATGCTTATGATGATTAAAGTGAGAACGAATTAATTGTAAATAAATGATTTTTTAAAATTAGTAGCATATTAGAAGTTAAAATATGTCATTCCGTTACTTATGTAAGATAGCATGTGCCAACAAAAGAGCTTTTGTCAGGCAGTAGGGTCAGGCAATTTAACTTACAGGACTTGATTAGAATAATGTCTGATATAGCATATGTACATAGCATAAGGTGTTGACTAATTTAAAGCGGGGACCAATACAAGGCAAGGAATAAAAAACCTTAACGCAAAATCGCTCTAATAAAATAAATACTGTTAGCGCTTGAGTTTATAAGATTATTTTAATTCCAAATTTTGAGTTGCTTAATAATAAAACTAATAATTATTATTATAACTATACATAATATTTCGACGTCACCTAAATGCGTCATTATGAATTACAATTTTGTTTTCGTCCAGCTCATCCTCGTACCCTTCTTTATCCATATGTTTCCTATATAACTGCGATATGAATGCGTAATAAAAAGCTTTCTCTTAAAAGTTAACTAGCCATCAAAGGGTTTATCCAGGAAAACTTTGAATAAATAGTTGTTTATTTGACCTAAAGCCACCAGAACTGCTGGGATATTAGCAAGTTTGCGCTGACCCGATTCGTGAGGTTTTGGTTTTGTTTAGGGTGACAAAATACATAAAATGAAACAGCTGTTTATTCTCTAAACCTAATCCAAAACCTCATTATTCGGGCAGCACAAACAAGCTATTCTGGATCGAGTTTACTTCACGAACCACTCCTAAAATCCAAATATTTATAAGTTGCACGATGAGAAAATTAGGCATGTATGTTGTGCAGGGAATTTTCAAACCACTAGGTTAAAACATATAAGGGTACTTATCCTTGAAAACAACCATTGGTTCAAGATTTGACAACACAATCCGTTGGAAACAGAAACTATTGGATAAGCCTGAACATTATGTGACAGTCGAGTTAGAACCAATAAATTGATGCTATCTTCCACGGTTGCTACGCCTACCACACGGACATCCAGGATTGACTAAGCTTATATTTACAAATTTTACAATTGTCTATGAATAATTATTATGTTGCACGTACCTTAATGTTGCCCTAGACACCCAAATAAATAAATAAAATAATTAAATTAATATTACATATGTTAGTTTGGTTTTAATTAATTGTTGGACAGATCCTTTTTTAGCTTCGTATTAAATGCGCAGTAGCCGAGCCTTTATTAAGTAGGTAAATCCAGTTAATAATATTAATTTCCATAGTACTAGTAACTAGTACAGGTTGGTCTGGCGGTTAATCATTTTGTTGAGTCCTTCTGGTTAAGCAACAGCCAAGCTCATTCTGTATGGATGGGTGACATGTGCACGGTAATCCTGCAAGGCTCTGTGGCATGTACGTTGCAGGTCCTTCCTAGAGTTCCCTTCTCTAGAAAAAGTAGGAAGAAATAATAGTACCAAAATTCAAAAATAATGACTATAGTGAGTAGTTGTAGTTAAAGTTGTGTATCCTTGGAAATAAGCATTTAAGTTTCTTTTTGGATGTGACGTTAAAGCACTTACCGTATTCCCTGTATTAGAGGCTTAACGGCTGTCCTACTTTTATACAATAAATTTTTCCATCTTCTCTTCCTCTTTGGGATCGGTAGTAAGTGCGCAAGACATAAATGATTTTATTATACGGGGTGACTGATATGTTTTGTTACACAGCTTTTTCTTAATAACTGCAACGGTATTTATTAGATCTGCCTCAAATTTGGAATACAAACTCTCAAAACCATAAGGAAGTTACATTATTTTTAACTGCTCATCGTAGCAGTTGGTTTCTGAGTTTGTTTTCTGTTTCTGAAAACTTATTTTGAAATTCTTAAAATAATTTAAAATGCGGACTTTGAATAGTGACACCAAGAGAGTTTTGGGCAGACGAAACTAACCGTTTCGTAAAATTTTGGAAACTTAAAGCATTAGATATGCCCCCTTTGCTTTCAGCAACAAATGCAGATAGATGCCCATATATTTTCTCAACTCTCGATATTTAGCGTCATTATATTTGTGCTGGAATAAGAAACCTTGAATATAGGCAAAATATGAATCATGATAAATGAAATATGAAGGTACAAAAAATGACATTAATAATCCTATAAAAAGTTGTAAAACATGGTATTCGAACATTTTAAAATGTGTTAACCATGATATTACCAAGTCCAAAAGGTAAAACGTGATATTAAGAATTTAAAAAAGTGGGTAGCATGGCATTTGCTCGTTTTAAAAAGAACATTCTGTTTATAGGGTTACATTTGAAATGCTCCAAGGACACGTCAATGCAAGTAGATCGTAAATGCTTGCACTTTACCCAAGTACTAGACTGTTTAATAGAAGTTACGAGCCTACAATCATCCAGTCCAAGTAAGTACATACGTGGAAGCCACCAGGACGTTGATCAAGGAAATATTAGTATTACAAAGAAACATATTTTAGTCGTGGTCGGGATTGCTTGGCTTGATTTTGAATACAGTTTAGAGTGCAGTATAGTACATGCACAGTAATGCAAGTGCCCAAATGTAACGTATGGGAATACTGGGAATGCAGTGGCTTTTAAAAGTGTTGTATGGAGAGGGCCCGATAAGTTTCTCCTGCACTTCTGTATTAAAGCATGGATGCCGTCGACTGACGAAAGGGAATTTACCGTAGCTTTACCGATAATGAGACTCGTCATTGGGAAATGATTCTTTCGGCTGGAGTCAAAAGCATTGAGTGAGTGTCTTGGACGGATCTTTTATATCTCTCATTATTGGTTATTCACGAAGATCGAGTGGTAGGGAAATGGGAAAACGTGGTAGGGTGGGATTTGAGGGGGCAGTCCAGACCATCTCAGGTAGGCAGGCCGCGAGAGTTCTTTCAAATTTTCTAATTAAACCTACCGATGATTATCAGTTATTTTAATTCCTTTCATTCGAGATGAAATGAAATGTTTCTCTCCTTCCTTTCATTCTTTGGCGGATCTCAATTTTTTTCTCTTCATTCTTCGTCTAATCCTATGCTCACCCATTTGTCTACTTCCACTACCCACACACATTGACTCCCTCAGCTGATTCTCAAACTCACATACCAGGCAGCCCCAACCTTGGCGGATCCAACTTAAAGAGCAGCACTACACTATATGTATAGGTGAAACAAAACAAAGCGTTGATATAGATATACATACCCACCTATAGTGCAACCACCTTTCCGACTTGGAACATATTCATCATAAAGTGCGACTGCGACTTCACTCACATTGTCTAACAAACAAAAACTAGTCAATAGGAATACGAATACAAATAATTACAACAATTTTAATCGAATAATCGAAAGGCAGATCCTTTTAACTCCAACGCTTATGCAAGACAGACCAAACCAAACTTTGTATAAATATTATACTATATTTTATTGAAGCATTTGATTTTTACCATTAATTGTATTAATTAATTAGCTATGATTTTAAGTTTTAACTTTCTTGAGTGAAAATTAAAGATGGAAAGTTACGTCTATCCACAATACCTGAAAGAGTTCAATTTTTTCATACCATTATTGAAACATACATAGACAGAGCGCTATTAAAATATTTTTCAAAAAAAGTAAATCTTTGTGCATATTTTCCAGTCTCAATTATATATTTGCATGTTTTTAAAAGCATAAAATCTAGTTCTTGCATGTTTTTAAAACTGCGACCATGAATTTTTAAATAATTTTAGAAAGCTCATTCAATCAATATGGTAAGATATAAGCTCCATTTTGCTTGTTAAAAGACAATATGCATAATGTAAAGTGGGTACTATAATACAAATGATGACTGTACATTGCACTGTGTACAGGTAATACTAATCGTTTGAAGCTACAATAAAAGAATTTTGCCGTCGTGAGCGTACAGCTTTCTATAGCATGGAAGGGGAAGTATGTTTACATAGGTACACGTTTAGCCTTATTGACTTTTGCCGTAGACGGGAGTTATATTGCATAATGCAGTTTAGCAAATTTTCCCGAGTGTGGATTGCTTTGGCCAAGGGCTATCTGATGTGCAAACCTCCCCCGCTCATGCTCAGGCTCACTCTTCAAGATTAATTAGAGTAACTCCTTGAGTGCGACGGAGGATCACTACAGAGATACTACCACACTAACTACACCCTTCCTTCGGAAATACCAACAACGAACATGTCTATCGTCTATCTGTAACAGCCGAGGAATCATGAGAGCTGTCTGTCCGTGGCTATGGGAGCCACTCACAAAGGGAGTTATCTGTGAGCTGAAGAGCGAGAGATGGAGAAAAAAAAGGTACATAAACGGTTTTTGTTCTGATATTCGAGTTTTTACGTGGAGTAGTTTGAGTATTATATTTATTGGAGAACCCAACATTTATCCAAATGAAATCACCGCCCTTAAATGATATGATTACATAGTTGAAACATTACAGGGAACGTATTATAACTCAAAAATTGATGTTTTCTCTTCTAGGGTCATGGAGAAAGACTTTAGGGACAGGAGTAGGCAATAATTAAATATTCTTTACCACACAATTTCCTCAACAAGATGGTAGCTTTTCAAAAGAAGATGAATAGGCTACTGCGAGTGTACTTCTCTCTCTCTCTCTCGAGGTAAATCCTATAATTGCTCACATCAGTTCATTTTATTTCCTTCGGATTAAAAACTCTCAAATCCTTCACTCTCCAACGTGGTTCGTTTGTTGTAGCGAGTCAAACTGCTCTGGTACCTACTACTATTACCTATCCAGCCACTCATACTCGTACGAGTCCCATTACTATTAGCATTAGTATTACGACGACTATGACCCACTGATGACTGACTGACTGACTGACTCTGATCCTGATCCTGATCCTCAATCCGGATTTTAATGCTCCACCAAACCACATTCCATTGTTTGCATGAAGCAAACGTGCCCAGTAAATGCTTTTCAATACTTCTACATACATATTTCCATGCGTTGCCAACTGTATTTAAAAAAATGTGTTCAGATTCCGTCTGATCCAGCATTGCATGGCCGTCTATAATACCATAGGGCTGAAATATCAGTGAAATAAATAATAATGTCCATAGTTCAAAAAAAAAGTCAAAGTTCAAAGTTGCCTTGCACCTGGACTTTGGAACTAAGCCTAGAATTAAAACTAAAATAAAAAAAAATAAAAATAGAAATAAATATTAAAAAAGAGTGAAAATTCTATGGATAATGGGATGATTGGATAGAAGAAGGGTTTGAGGACAGTAGCCCATGTGCTTTTGCTGTGAGTGAGTGAGTCAGTCAGCCATCCTGGTAATATATGAGTGGGGTATTAGATTTAGGTAGGGAAATTACAGATATGGAAAGAAGTAGTAGTGAGCCGGTTGCTGGTTGCTGGTTGCTGCTTGCCGGTTGTTGTTGTTGTAAAAACTGTGGGGGAAAAGGAAGGGAGTGTAATTAAGAGGAGTAAGCGATTAGGATATTAGGAATATTGTATAGTCAAACTAATAATCAATGCTATAATTCAATACGGGGGTGATTCTTACTGTTGACAATAATAATTATGGATGAATGCTTGTATTGGAGTAATAACAAAGTAGGCAAAGCGAGCCGACAAAGGTTTCCAACTGAGCTTAATCGTTAACAAAAACATCGATGGAATCTATTGTTTGCCTCTCAAGGCCAAATAGTATCAACCATGAGAATCTTGTATTTCTAAACCTTCCAAAAACTTTGTTTCAACCAACGACACACACACACACATGCAGCCATACACACTGTACACATATGTACCTACACACCACGCATCCAAGCCCTCCTTACATAATCACCCAGTAGACAGACGGACGGACGGACCGACCGACCGACAGACAGACACATTGTTGCACTGCACTCCACTGGAACTAGAACCCATAATAGAACAGACAAATAATACACAAGTTCAACAAAACAATATCTCCGCCACTGCACCAGTATGACATGTACATACTTTGACTTGAAACACTATTTTTTCCTTCGCCTAACTTCCAATCCTTTCATGCCTTCCATGTTCCATATGCTAGTACAATGTACAATGCAATGTACAATCCATTGGGTTGTTGGTTGGTCGGTCGGTTTGTCGGTCCGTCCGTCCGGATCAAAGTAATGAATTCTCTGCCTATCATTTCCGATAATGCCTCTCGGTTGATACGCTTCATTGCTTTACTCTCATCTTGTCGTCCCTTTCTCTCAATTTTTTCCAGCTACTAATAAGTACTATTAATACAAGGCAGAGTAGGCAGTAGGAACACATCCTATCTCAGCTTTAGTCCCACTTATGTTATTATTTATTCTCTGTCGTCCCACACTCGAACAAAACAACAATAATTTTTTTATCAATCTGTATTTCCTCCTTGTCAAACATTGTGTAAATAGAAATATTTTTTCACTTTTTTGTGTGTGCATGTCAACACACTCACAATACCCACTACAAACATTTATAGACTTAGACACCGCACCGACCGAACCCTAGAAAATTTGGTCAATAATTATCTGTTTATTACAAAATACTTTTAGGCAGTAGCAATAATGCAATGGCTCGCAAGCAGAGTGTCTCCTTTCCTTTTTAAAAGCATCAATACTTATTAAAAGAAATGAAATGGAAGGAGACAGTATGTACACAATAAATAAACTTTTTTAACGCATAAATACCATGTCGTACTCTGTCACACTATGAGGGTCCAGTAGACTGTAGACGGCAGAGCTCTCCCCGTCCGTCAAGCCTTTCACCGAAAATGTGACGGCTTTTCTATCTAAAAAAAATTAACTCATAGGGTTAAAGGGCTTTGGTCAATTACTCGTAAATTAGAGTAAGTCAGCGTGGAAAGAGAGTAGAAACGTAAATGCCGTAAAGATAGTGTAAAAGTGCTCAAAGAAAGTGACGGGAGGGTCTTATAATGGGAGTACATTCGATAATATTATTGTGTAAGTGCATGTGTAAACATATGGGCTGCCTAATCCTCATGTTTCCTCTCCCAAGGATGTGTCTCCGTTCCCGGGCTTCAGCCTTGACTGTATACAGAAGGGGAAGGGAGGACAGAAAGAGAGAGAGAGAGACAGGACCAGTTCAAGCTAGAAAGATGTACGTATTACAGGAGAAAATTGGGTAAATAAATCAGGATTTCGACGGTATGCTTTTATGATCAGAGACATTTATGGCTATTTGTAGACATGACAATAGTTGTCGGGACTTGGTGAGAGTGGATGAAATGGGACTCGGGCTCCACAAACTATAATGAGGCAAATGGGACTTGTTTTGGGAAATATGGGAGGATGCTATGGAAAGCAACACACACACACACACAAAACCACATCCAACCGAGTCAGCATTCAACTGGAACTTTAATCGTACTTGATTATTATTATTATTATTTCATCTGAGAGCACACTTCAACTTCCATCTCCATCAGAGACTATATAGTAATATTTATGCAGAGAGTCTCCTTAAGTTTAAGTCTACAAGCACTCACATTCCATCTCCATCTCCATCCCTGGCCAAAAGGTAATAACAGTAACAGCAACTTGTGTGTAGTCCCATCACAATTTTCATTGTCTCAACAAATGCTAATAAATAGCAGAATATAATTACACAAGTTTTGTATTTAAATTTGTACTGTAATTACTAATACTAATTACCCTCTAATTTCTAATACGACTGTGGGGTAATTAAGATATTAATTAATTATTCCCATAAATATGGAAATATATATATATATATATAAATATTTCCTTGGCTTCTTGAGACCGTTGCCGTGGTTTGTATCAAATAAAATATATATGTATGTAGGTACGCATATAGCGACTGATTTATTCTCCTAGTATTTCAACAATGGGTCATTTTACTCGTGCTCGTAAAGATTGTACATACCTGTACAAAACTTTCACAAGAACAACAGTAACAGTAACAAAACATGCCTTGCCTTGACTGTAATTGGGAAATAAAAATAAAGGACCTCACCTTAAAAAAAAGGTTACAAAGTAATTAGTACATTACATTATACGGACTGTTTTAATTGGATTTCTTTTCTGTGTGTTTAATTTCGAATTACATGTTAGGATGTAATTTATGCATGGGGGCGCATCCGACTATCTCCCGTCAACAAGCATTGAGGAAGATGCCTCAATAATTTGATGTGAAAGCCAGGGTCTCCCAGGCATAGAGGGCCGCCGTCGTCTATAGTAGATGGCTCATAGTAGATTGTGTGTGGAGAGTACAGTGTTAGAGAAAGGAGAAGGACGGACCCACGTGACGGGACATTTAGACTTAATCAGATGGTTGGTCTTGACTTGACTGTTGGAAGTTTGGAGGCACGTCGTTCTTTGGAGTGTGACTGTGCCGTGGAGGAGGAGATAGAAGATCGGCGTGGGGGGGAAAAAGGAAAAAAAAATGTCTATTTCAAGTCTTTGACTGTGGGAATGAAATGATGGGATTGAGAGACACCTGAAGTGGTGGAGGAAGTCGTAGAGTGTGTGTGTGTGTGTGGGAAGTGTGAGTGCATGCGAAGTCGACGGAGCTCTCAGCCTGAATTTGTGTCATTGAGAGTGGGAAAGAGTGGAGGCCACCCTTTCTACGATTGGCTTGCCGACTGTTCGTATGGGAAGGGCCACCAGGCAATGCCGTCGGAATGTGAATGTGTTTATCTCTCTCAACTCGTCGCATTGTGCCCGTCCGTCCGTCCGTCTGTCTGTCTGTCCGTGTGTATTCTCTGTATGGCTGTACACTGCACTGCACTACTGCTGTACGGTACAGTTATGTATAGTTAAATAATCGGCTGGAGAACTGCCGCCGCCGCCACCTCCTCACATTCTGTCACACTCTCCAGCACTCCAGCAGGGACCTTATGGGCCACACAACCCACCCAAATCGTCCAAGCACTTCCACTTCCAGCCAATACACAGTCGATACCACATCATATCCAGCAGTCCATTACCCATAACCCATAGCAGCAGCGGATCCAACTGTACAAGGATAGAATATAGGCAGCTGTCAGGACACTCACAATTCTTTCTCTTTCTGCAAAAACTCTGAAATTTAAATACTGTAACAAAATAGTATCAATATTTTCCGATTGACCAAATTACCAATTGTCGCAAGACCTTTCAAGGATTTTTAATAAAGAGTCCTTAAAAATTTGCCGTTTATTCTTAAAAAGTTACATGTCAAAAGATGACGATTTTGAAAACGCTTTTTCAAACTTGTCAATTTTTTTGAAAACACTCTTTTTAGAAAGGAGGATTTTTGAGATCCCTTTTTCAAAATTTCCCGTTCCTTTGAAAGCACTCTTTTTGAAAGGAAGGTGTTTGAAATTGCTTTTTAAAAATCCACTATTTCATACGGGAATACACTATTTAAAGGGAGGGGGGGGGAGGTTTCTTTTTGAAAATTTCCATTGAAAGTTAAAAGCCTTCTGATTCTTTCTTGCCTTGCCTGCTGGATTTTAAAAATTATGTGTGGATCCGCCGCTGACCTATACTGCACGGAGGATTGGAGCGTGGACGGAGATAGTAGCGGAGGAATAGATGTTAAATTCCTTTACACCTATTTCCCTAGGTATTTTCCTTATGAATATGAATGGGTGATGGGACATAGGAATTTATTGA
This sequence comes from Dicyrtoma fusca, assembly GCA_034695205.1. NCBI lineage: Eukaryota > Metazoa > Arthropoda > Collembola > Symphypleona > Dicyrtomidae > Dicyrtoma > Dicyrtoma fusca. The sequence goes on along the minus strand of JAQFZC010002298.1, from coordinate 9,000 downwards.
GTATGCAGTTCCCTGCTTCCCTTTCCCCCGCACCCTCGCTCTCATCCACAGATTCATTCAGATTTAAACTGACTGTGAGTAGACAGCGTTAGTTGGGAGTAAGAAGGTGAAATCCGGTGGCAGGAGCGGGGACACGCATACATGTGTCTCTTTAATACACGATCTTTCTCTCTCTCTCTCTCCCACTGCAGATCGAGTGCTGGATAGGGACACAAGAATAAAATCATGTCTTTGACTTTCCTTGTTGATAGTGGAGTGGCATGGAGGAAGGCATGGAGCTACAGACATATACATACTTATATATGCTGGAAGAGCAGCAGCAGCCGCTCGAGTCGTCTGTAGAAAAATGATGACGGGAGGAATGGAGGCAGAGTCAAAACAATTTATCTTCAAGTTTTTAGGAATTTCCATAATCGTTTATTGTGTAACCTCAGTTGTTCCCTCTCTCTTACTCTCTTTCTCTTCTCTCTTCTTCTTCTAGTCCCGAAAATTTTCTGTCGATCGTTATTTTTTAGTGTTAATTTAATCTGATTTCAAATGAGACAATATTCATTCTAAAAAGGATGTGAAAGTTTATGAAGTCAAACTGATGGAAGAGAAAATTCTCATCAAGTTTCATAGGGAAAACTTTCATGTGAGCCGATTGATGATGTCATAGAAAAAATAATCATGTATGAACATCAGTTCTCTGTCTACCTCCGTATTTGAATACATTAAATCACACACACACACTTACTCTCTCTCTCTCTCTCTCTCTCTCTCTCTCTCTCTCTCTCTCTCTCTCTCTCATCCCTTTCACCCATTCCATTCCCTCTCAGCACAAACTTTATACTACAGAGCAGAGCTCACACTCTTCAACCAACTTTTACTCTTTAACTCCAAACTCCCTCAACGTCTCACCATTATTTTATATTTGAGCTAATCGTAAAACTAAAGGACCTAATCACCAGCTTTCCAGTGTCCTAATCGTCCCATACATTACGCTCCGCACACATCACAAATCTCTCTCTTTCTCTCTACACTGCACTGTGTACTTTCATCCAACTTAGTTGAGGTTTTTGCGGTAGTTACTATGTACATGGTAATGGTAGGCTTGAACTTTAAAAATACTGAGATTTCATTTTTGATTATTTTTTTGTCACTGAAATAAGTGGAAATAAATACATGTTTAAATGGTTCTGTATGGACCTTTGAAAGGTACATATCGGAAATAAAAGGCCTGGAAAGAAAGTGAAAGTGCGGTTGAGGGAGCAGCGGGCAGGTCACTTTCCTTCCATCTCATGGTAATAGTGATCGAGTTGAATGGCGGAGGACATATTGTGGCTATTGTAGTTCTCTCAACCGGATTCAATTGTACTCCAGTGTGAAAAAGCCGAGGATAGAGAGAAGGAGAGAGAGAGACTGCTATGACCATTATATATTCAATGGAATAGAATGGGACTTAGATAAATCTCATGAATAACATTTGAGTTTGAGAGATCCGAGTCCGGTCTGCTCAAGTTGAGAGAGAGAGAGCGTCTATCTGTGACCACAATCTAGAGAATGAGACCGCAAAGAACACTTCATAGAGTCCCTACTCTCCCATCACATTATCCCTAATGTGACCCATACTACTTCACTCCAGACCATAGACACACTAGCACGGGACAGATAGGCCCACGTCCACGTCCTCGTCCTCGTCCTCGTCTTATCGCATCATTCTCTCTCCCTGACTGGAAAAAAAATGAGAGAAATTCCACGATAAAGCCACCGCATCATAATAAACCCAACCATTAGATTTTCTATTGAATAAATTCAATCTGAAATGACGGGAATCAGCCATTGAGAAAGATTTTTCGTTTTTTTATTTTTCCAAACAACTTCAAGTATAGCTATAGCTATGTATACGGACACGGGCTATATATAGTGTGGCCTATCCATTACAGCTCACTCACTTGCCATCCATCCGCCATCAATGCAACCTAACTATATATGTATGTACTAGTCAACCATATCAAAACCAAAAGGAACTGGTCATTGTACAATTTTATGCGACCACATTAAAGGAGAAGGGATTGGAAGGCGACACACTCAAAAACTTTAAAAAAAAATGAACTAGTATAAATCACACGAAACTCTTGTTGTGTATCCATTTTTCTCGACGGACTTGCTTTTTTGTTGTTATGAAATTTATACGCTATGGAGTCTGCCTCAAATATCTGTAACTAATAACAACAACTATTATCCCATCGTCCATCGCGTCTGTCCGTCCGTCCGTCCACCTCCCATCATTCCCTTACCTCACAATTTACGAATTTACGAATTTACACAATGCAATGGTGCAGTCCATACCTGCCACTTGGAGGTAGTTTAATAGTAGGGAATCAGTATAGTATGAAACTACATCCCAATCATCTTGTGCTGCTCTGTGATCTGTGGACATGCATGCTCTACTATTTACAAAGTCATTCAACTTATCCCAATACATTTTTATCCCTCATCAGTTTCTTTTCCCACAAGACACAAAATGTAACATTCTTCTGCCTACTTACTACATAAAATACGGATAAAGTACCTACCTATCTCTCCATAAGTAGAGCCAAGAGCCACAATTTCCACCATTTCTTTAGGCGCTGTGCAATTCATTTTTATTTGCATGCTAGAAAATTAATTATTGAAAAATATACATGCGCTTTTAAAGTAAATTCTGTGGTATTAATAAATCAAGCATAGCATTACCAACCAGTAGACTTTAAAAGTGTGTATCATGTGAGCTTTATTGAACCACTTATACAACAAGAGAAAAAGTTTAGGTATAGCCATACTTTATATGAGGAGCTATACCTAGGAAGAGCCACTATACACAGAGTCCCACTTGAAACAGAATGAGACAAAGACAATGCGCTTGTTTAGAGCATAGTACAGAAATAGACTGAGAATGAGTGGAAGGGATCTGAGACTAAAAGACAGGCAAATACAAAAGAAAGGAAAGAACTGAGTCGGCATGACGACAGCCACAGTGGAATGAGTGAGATTGCATTAAAGATTTTGAGTTGAAAAAATATTCTCCGGGAATTTTGTCTAATCGTTTGTACCCAAAGGAGAGTGGCTGAGTAGATTGATGGATTTGCAATCTGTGCATCGCGCTTGTCGTCAGCTCACTCACTCACTCAAAGACTCTACAGCTCTGCACTCTCTACACTCACGCATACATTATTGGACTGAAACGGAATCGAAGCTAAAGATTTTTGATGGGAAACAGATTCAAGGGTGCATGGACCCATAAAGATGATGATGATGGTAGAGACAATGGTTGGAGATGAAACTCTTGAAATAGAGAATGGTGTGATGATCGTCGTACAGCCTCAGTTCTTCTTGCTCGGAAAAAATGGAAAAAATCTCAAGGGCTACACACACACACACACACACATACAATCTGTCTGCTACAGATGTACAGTTCAAATATAGATACATCTCAACGCACTATCTATACAGGCATACAATTCCTTGTGTTTTAAATGTCGATCTGAGAGGACAGAACAGGAAAGGCAGTAAAGACCTAGGAATAGATAACATTTTTACTATATAACTTCCCCGTTTGTTAAGTGGATATATCCGCATCAACTACACTCAAGTAAATTTGGATTCCCTAATACTAACGTCTAAAGAAATATCTGTAGTAAAGATAGGAACAATAATTCCATGCTTACCATGCTGTCGGCAGCCGTAATTCTAATATCGCGGGTGAAGAATCCTAAAGTGGAAACAAAAGTTTAACTAGAAATGTAAATGCTGCTTTTACAAGTCTTTAAATAGTGTAAGTATCAGTTTTATGCTTTTTTTAAATAGTAAAAAAAGGAAGCTGCTTGTTGAGCATACCAGAATACGTCAAATTAGATTGGCATTTGACTTGTGTCAAAATGACTTTAAACGGGGACTGAACTTAGCCCACAATAATGCTTCTTGACCCACGATATATGTACACTATTAGCAGACGGACGGACGGACAGAGGTAGATGCCTGACTATAGGAAGGAAATGACGGTGAAAAAAGTGTGGTATGCAGATTTATCCTGTGCAATAATCATACAACGTGAGTCATATACACATTGATAAAATCAATAGATGAAAGCATGATCTCTCTCTCTCTCGCTCTGAAGGAAAGAGAATGGTTTTCCAGTGTAATCATTCCCTTCATCCCCTCTCTCGCCTCACTTTACTTTTTATATTTTCTAGATTCATGGTCATAGTAAATGCTCCGGCCTATTAGACACTTATGCCTATCCACCTATCCATTACATTACAGACAAATACCAATCCAAATATCCATCCTCAATCAAGTCCGTTTTTTTTATACTCTGTATACTCTGTACATATCTGGCCGCAGTGGCCGTCCTCTGGACCCATACATTGTTAGAATTACATGGAGATCTACCACGTACATACAGGGATGCGTGCCTCGCTACAGATTACAAATGCACATGACGATTAACGAACTAGTCCGATCCGCTAAGGAGCACACCAAATATTACGTCGTACTATTTTAGATTGAAAAGTGTCTACATTAAAAAAGGAAAAAAGTAAAACTATCTTGAAAATTATAAGTAGAAAGCTTAACAAATTCCAAAAATTCCCAAGTAGATTGCAACTTTTTTTGAAAGAGGGTAAAACAGCCTACCAACTTTTCAAAAACTGGAAAGAAAGATTTACATCTTTAGAAACAGTCATTCCCATACGTCATACTTGACCGGCCCCTATAACTCCCTAACAGTATGTTCAACTTGCTATACCTATACTGTAATAGTAAAAGCATCCATAGCCCTACTTTTTGTACAGTCTAGTGTGTAGTAGTGTAATGGACAATAAAATGTGCTGAGGAGACTTGATACGGTGTCCGTCCCTTCAAAAATTATCATGTGCATAATGAATGGGAAAAAATTAGATAAAAAACACTACATACATAAAAGTGCTGTTTCTGTTTCTGTATCTGTCTGTCTGCAGAAGAAGTAGAGAAACAGAACGTTGCATTTTTTGATCTGAAATCAAATTAGAAAAATGATCTCCGCATTACTTGCACTTTCTATAGCAAAGGATAAGTTCCCTTGTTCGGATTATTTTTTAACGCTGAGGATGATTCTGCAGTGGAGGAGAGAGAGAGCGAGAGAGAGTCAATGTGTCATGGCTTCGGTTGGCTCACCCATTCCAGATAAGAATGGACCGTCCATACACAGAAATAGGCATACAGTACACTACACTGCATAATTTCTACTCACAACACAATTTTCCCTCTACCTTTTCAAATCAATCATTTAATCGAACATTGGGAGCGGTATAGACAGTGCAAAAAAAATTAGTCATTTCAATGGATTTCCTTCGCTTGCCACAGAAATACGTGGCATGCAGTCTGGACTGCCTGTGACTATAGGATGATTGGGAACTTTTTCTAAAAAGTTTTTCACAGTTCGTCCCAGCGTCTGTAGCCACGCTCGCCAGAATAGAAGAATAACGAGAAAAAAGCAGAGTAATATTTTGGGTTATTAATTTTACGTGTAATCTCTACGCTGCGCTCTGACATTATGCCATCACTTCCCTTGCATTAGCCGGAAAAAAGAGGGTCCTATTAGCAGTTGCTATTAGTACTCGGTGTGTTGAGTGATCCTAATAATAATATCCATTGGAAGGAATATAATTCGAGTACAAAAGCTAATGATGTATACAGGAAATAAGAAAAAGGAAACGGCGAGTGTGGCTTGCTTGATGAGACTGTAAAAAAGTTTTGTCGGCCGTATTATAAATGTGAGTATAAAGCATATTTCATGTGAGAATGAATCTAATTTAATTTGCACTCCAAGATCCATAGTTTCACAATCTGTTTGTTCGCAGTGTGTCTGCAGTTAAGCGTTAATACCCCTGTAACTATGGGTCCGGAGCGTAATTGTCGCCTTTTCATTTCATTTGTATTAGTAATTTACTATGTGGCCCAGTCTTGGGGATTTATGCAAGGGGACACAAAAGGGACTCTAATGTGCAATTTAGTCATGAAAATATAATATTAAATGCCGTGGTGGCTCCGTCCGCCGCTTCACTTCCCTCTCATAACACTCTCCATACTAAATTATAAATTACAAGACTAAATTATAATTCACATAAATTGTTTCTCTGACATTTTCATTGTAGGCTTTCTCAAGTAATTGTTATGAGAAAGAAAAGAAGAAGAAGAGGACCACCCGGAAATAGCGAGTCATTTCTTTCATGTCTTATTTATCCATTCAAATTAACCAAAAGTCTATGGTCGAGTCTCTTCTCTCCACACTCTGCACTGGGAACCGCACTTTTGAACGGAGGACGGAGGAGAAGGAGCGAGTAAACATAAACGTAAAATGACAGAATGTCTAGTTCCTTGGACTAGTCGTCGAGATATAAAAGGAGAATAACCATTAAAATTTAATGTCTCTAGCTCTCAGGTCAATGTTTCCCAGATCATCATCATCATTTGCATATCTGACGAACATCCAACTTTTACTTGTTTATTTAATTGGTACTTTTATCTTTATCTATTAGCAAAAACTCTATAGGCAACAACTTCACTTGAGCACAACAACAACACACACACAAATCCATGGCACCATCAAGCTCATCATCATCGTCCTCGTACATCGTCTGGGACAGGCTCCACAAAGTACTATACTCGTCCATGCCCCACCGAGCTACATCTAAATTACCAGAGAACCACTAACCACCTTATAGGAACAAAATTAAATTAATAATTTCTCTCTTCAATCCAAGTAATAATCCAATGAATTCAAAACCTAGACCCAGTCAAAACAAAACATGTCAGCCAAAAGTACTAATATACTAATAATCATGTAATATAGAATTCCTACTATTATAAATAGGGACAAAGAATATGTATATTGTAAGAATTACCCGTACTTTTTAGAAATGTGTAAATACAAATACCATGGCTTGACAGCGTGTCAAAAAAGCCTAAATAATTGTATTTTTACATAGGTACATTGCTTTACAGGCAAATACCGTACTTCACACTCTTGCAAAATGAATGAATCCACCTATATTTTTAAATTTTTGGAATACTTTCTATTATGTATGTGTGTTTCTTTAACCTTTAAAAAAAACCATGATTCTCATACGTATTTTTGCCTTTTTCCAAAGCAGTTTTCAGACCCAAATACCTGCTGTATATAGGATGCCGTCATATTTGCAAGGCTCCAATCAAACTACGCCGCAGAACCTACAAGCACCTATATAGAAACAAATTAGAATTCCGCAAACAAATATACGTAATTCCCAACATTTTCGACGGTCCTTGTATGGCGAGAGAATTACACATACACACAGCACAGGCACACAGTACGGCTAAGCAAAGGAAAAAGAAAAAATTGGATTCTTGCAAGGAGGAAATGTGAGATAGAAAATCAATAGGAGGTGGTTCATGCTCTTTATTTTAAAAGATGCTAAGTTGCTTAATAGGAGAGCTTGTATAGCACCGTATATAGCAATGGGCTTAAGTTCTCGTACTCAATTGCATAATGCTTACAGGCATACTGCAGCTCAGTAGTTGGCTTTGAATTTTGCCCATGCACATGCTTATTACCCTGAGAGAATCTGTGGAATAGTTTATCCCAATGCCTGTCGCTGGGCAAGGACTGTCGTGGCGGAAGTGTTTCGGAGGTGGAATTGGACAGTGTGGGTATTTGTAATTGGGAATTAAAAGGGTCATGGAGAAAGTTAAGTCGGAGTGTAATGCGCAATTAGTGTGAAGTGGAGACGGAGGAGGGACTCTCGTTCTAGTGGGCTTTAACGGGAAGACAGGAGTGATAGTGAGCAGTGTCATCTTATAGACACTTGAGCTCAAGAAACCGTGGCCTCTCGTCAGTGCTCGTGAGTCCGCGGAAAAGGATGGAAGTCGCAGATCGAGTTGCCCTCAGCTGCGCGCTCATCTCTCCAATGCAATGCTCCAACACAGCCACCACGTAATACGGAGAGTGTCCGTCCGTCCGTCCGTCTGTGCGTCTCACGGTACGTCTTGTGTAGTAGTGCAGATATTGTCGGGACAGAGTGGCTATGATGCTATGACTCTCAGCCTTGCCTTGGCCTCTCTGCCTCCAAAGGAACACTCAATATTTCATGCTGACGTGAAGTCCAAATCCAGTTGTTGTGAATATGATAGCATTTCTCCACGTCCCAATCACCACATCATCTTGATCCTGGTTCAATTCAATTAACACTGCACCAAGCATTGGCACAAGCCTCGTCAGGACGAGACAGTTGGATACATTTCCACGGTAGTCCCTCTCGGTGGCCGTGCTCTCCATGTGGAGTGTGGAGGCACTGCTCAAGTTAAATCCCTTCTTGATGCGCCACAGATAGACTTCCAAATGTGTATTTATTAGCGAGGAGATTATACATGTGTCCATCCATCACGGCGTCCCGTGCCATGCCATCATCCTATGCCAGTCTGTAATACACCCAAGCAGTGTCAGTCCTCAGAGTCCTCGCACAGTCACGTATCGTCCTTTGAGATGCAAAATCAAGTGGACATTCGGAACTGCTTAGAAGAAAAGTGACAAGTGCTTTCTGAAAAGATTGATTTGCGTTTTTTGAAACGACGGAAAAGCCTGATTTGCACTTATTGAAAAGATGGAAAAGCTTGATTTGCAGTTTTTGAAAAGATGAGAAAGCATGATTTGTACTTTTTAAAAACATATTAAAAAGAATGACTTGCACTTTTTGAAAATATGGAAAAGGATGGTTTGCACTTTTTGAAAATAAGGAAAAGTCTGACTTACACTTTTTGAAAATATGGAAAATCCTGATTTGCAATTATTGAAAAGATGAAAAAGCATGATTTGAAGTTTTTAAAAGGATGAAAAGCATGATTTGCAGTTTTTAAAAGGATGAAAAGCATGATTTGTACTTTTTAAAAAAAGATGGAAAAGGATGATTTACATTTTTTGAAAAGATGGAAAAGTCTGACTTACACTTTTTGAAAAGATGGAAA
>JAQFZC010002297.1:0-23841 GCA_034695205.1 Dicyrtoma fusca | reverse complement strand
GTTTAATTTTCTCTAGTCTCCGTTAACATGTTTGCAATATCATCGAATTTTATTATCCATTAATTTAAAACCGATCAAAAAAAAGTATTACATATTGCATTTACTTTTACACGAGTATAGTGTAAGGCACTTAGTGTTAGGTACCTATGTAGTTACCTAATTTGTTGGCAATGTAAGTACTTCGTATGGGACTGTATTGGACTGTTTACTGAGTTTATATGAATACCATGTAATTAATACTAGATGCGAATGCGAATACATATTTAATAGTTGAACTACCGGAGTGATGAGGCAATTTATTTTTTAAATATCAGGCAGCCTAGAAAATCTAAATTAATTAATAGCAATAATATTTGACCATTTACGCTTTATGTTAAGCCAAATCATAATTCTTTAGTTTTTCTAGTATTTTAGTCAAAGGGACTGTTATTGTAGCTTATTAATGTTACTTATCGGTTTTGTTTTCGTTTGAGCATATTATTTCCTGTAATTATTATACATTATTTGCTTTAAATATTTCCTAAGAGGATAGTGTCCATCAAATAAATGTTTAAGGTATAAATATGTATACACTGTGTTCAGTATTTATACGACCAAAGTTTATCCATTTGTGTGATGTCGTTTGTAATTTATTTCTCTAACGCATAAGATGAGTTAGACAAAATAGAATCAATAAAACTGAAACTAATGGTATAATTAGATGTCTAATCTACATTTATTTGACAACGTAGGTTCATAGTATACTGCTATAGCCCTTTAAATTAGAAAGCAGATTTCCTTCCGCATTTCTTCTTCATGTACGAGTATTGTTTCTTCACTTTACAATAATTATTTACTCTATGCTTTATCAAAGTTGTGCGTGATAATTTTAGACCCCTAGTATTTTTATTTCTCACATAAATCTCTGGTATGTCTCTACTCCAAGAAATGCCATGGTTCAAAAGATAGTCATATAATAATATTTCCTGGTTTTTTATTTCTTCCCTTTTGGTCCAACATGTGGATAATTGCATAATAAATTACCTCCAAATCTAATTCAGTGGTTCCTGAGCACTCCTCAAATATTGTAGGGAGGTTAAGGTGACTGCTATTTGGCGTCCACCATTGTGCCTGTATTGAAGCAGATATAAGGTTGTTATGTAAGATACAATCAAACAAATAGAGATGGCTTATATATGCTATGTATGTAAATGCAATTGAAGCCTGCCTTGGGAGGTTTTTGTTCTGTCAAGTGTGAAAGGCATTAGGCAGGGGGAAAATTGATCTACTGCAGCGTGCAATAATTGTTTTACAAGCATACTAGTGAGCGTATTTGATAGGAAATATAAAAAGAAAAAAGTATGAGTACAGTTGGATCATTCTGTAGATATAAGGGTGGTCTTAATTGTTCAGATTATACATTTATAAACATCATCCGTAGTTTACCTATTTTCTGATGGTGGCTTCCGATTTTAGCTGTAAAGTACATATTTTTTCTTCATGTCTCTATTATAGTGGTACAAATTCCGTCCTCGAGGACTTGAATTGTAAAAATGAAACGTTGCTTGTTGGTGTCCGTCCATATCCTCATCCTCATCCTCCTTGGGACGTGCTGCGTACAGAAACACACCTGTCTTGTCATAAATTTCATGTTTCATGGAGCGATTTTCAATTACGTACTGCCTACATTATTTGCCAGGGAAAATAATGTGACTTGACTCTGTTACTTGTGCGTATTTTTCTCTCGCCCTTTATTATGTATTTCCCACATACTCGTAAAATGTAATTGACACAAGTTTAAGCTTGTTGGGCTATATAGGTATATCTGTGGTAGGTGGGTGCCTATGAGTTACCTTCATCATATTAAGGTATAATTATCATTTGCGGAATTATTTTACGCAACTGTTTCCAGCTTAAGTCCCTGTGGCTCTGGCCACGACTTTTAATGACTTGGTTACGTTACTTACTTCTGAATTTGAAATTAGCATAATATTACGGCATTTTGCATTGGTTCGTTTGTTCGAGTGTTGAATGTTGTAGATGTCCAAGTTAGATCCTAATTTCTAATAGTCAGATAACGGATTGAAATAAAAACTTAATTTGTTCGATTTAAAATGTTTCCCTTCCTATCATCCTATCTTAATATTTATTTTACAGCCTGTAGCAGTCAAGTAGTAGGTGAAATCTAATTGCGTATAATTTAGAAGCATTATAAGACGAATTAGGTGCATATTTGCTTACTCATTTTAACTATAGCAACACCAACACCTGAGGAATTCCATTCCACGCACAATGTACGCTGCACGTAAATGATGTATGTACACATTACAGGTATTTTGTGTTTATCGTAAGGGATCTTGCAAATATTACTTTATTCGGTTTGGGTGAAGCCCTTTTAAACAAATTTTAATGTTTAAACGTTTTCAAACAGATTTATGTATTGCATTGTTTCTTTTTAAAACCAAAACATGAATTCCACATATTCAAAAATTCAAAAAATGATACTTGTATGTCGCAAGATTTAAAGCAGATCATATAAATTCGCGTTTTCAAGGGTGCTAAAACCCTTAAATGCAAAAAGGGTTCATTCTAGTTTCTCTCTGAGGTAATTCTTGGCAACCCTCCTAAAGGATGAGCCACTGTCACGGTCCTCTCAGTCTCTGTAGTGTGTACCGTGCTTGGTTCAAGTAAGCATCTATTGTTGTCACAGTCACAGTGCGTAATTTTCAGAGAGATGCAAGTCGAAGGCGGAAAGACGAAAGAGTGCACGAATCACTGAGTTGAAGGTTGCTGAGGATGTCTAGTGCAACTGTAATTTATATGTTAGTGTGCGGACGTTACTTTCAAGACTGTATGTATGTACATGTACGTATGAGGGAGATCCTCGTGTTCCCTTGTAAAAGAAGAGAAGAAAATTTTTTGGAGCAAGTCCTCTGTTTAAACATGCAAATCTGTTGGAAGTTGGAAACTGTGAACGCTTTGTTATGCTCTATACCGGTCGTAATCGCTGCAAGAACTTTACACAGATTTTTCTAACGTGGATAAATGTGAATGTAAAATCGTAAATTGTAAATCCCTTCGTCTGAGTTGACGCTACGTGCCGTATCGTCAAATGTGAAATTCACCATGTAAAACCTTTGAACTGTCAAATTCCCGTTTCCATTTTTCCTTTGTACTCTGTATGTCCCATCTCGGCGTGCCTCGCCATTATTATTATTACACTGTCAACAGCTTTGCCACGGCTCTGCTCTTTCCTACGTACATGTCCGTTCGGATTTGATAGGGAATTCAACTAAATCTGGAGTTATGCCATGCACTCATTAAATTTGGTTGTTTACTATTGAATAGCGATTCATTCTACGCATCTTTAAGTAATGTATAAATATCTGTAGTACCTACCTAGTTAGTTCATAATAAGGTGTAGCTGTGCATATCGCACCGTTATTCTTCGTCGAGGGTATCAATAAGTATATAGTAAAGAATTATCCAATTCCAAATTCTCCCAACTTTCATGCACTTGTGTCGTATGAATGAGACACAAACAACCTCGGCGATCAACAGGAACCGACCAGGTGCATCCCACACACGTAGGTACATACATAGGTATGATTACTTTTATTGAATCAAAATTTATCCGCATGTGTACATGCGTTAATTTACGTGACTATTGTTCATCTTCGTCTATTTTCAAGTCAAATCAAAATGCATGACATTTCTTCGATGTCTTCGTCAACGGCAACGGGAAAGCTGAATATGCTTTGCTTTGGCTTTGGCTTTGGGAAAGTAATGGACTGTGACGGAAGAATACAGTGCAATGACGGCAACTGATTTGTCATTGATATTTTTTGTATCCTTGTACACTGATCAGTATGTTGTAGTAACAAGGGATACCGCTAATAATTTGATTTGTTCAATCAATTTTTACGGTGGAGACGACTGCGACTGGAGGTATGCACGTAGCCTGTATACATAGATAAAGCTTGTAATGGGTTCAAAAAATATTGGAAGAAGACACTTTTTTTTGTGCAGTGTTTAGCCTTCACGACAGATTGGAGAGACCGCAGCCATAAAAGTCTAATGAAATGAAGTAGACCATGCTCATGTGTATGAGGGTAGAAAGAAATTCAGGAACTTTGAACTAAAAACGTCTTTTTTCCATCATTGTATGGTATTTGAATTTGAATAGAAAAATGTTGAAGTGCTCGCACATTTTTATAGAATAAAAAAACCATTATTGTCATTATCATCGTTTGTCAACAAAATATTTGACACTTTCTGACTTACTAATATACAGAGACAAATATTTTGAAATGTAAAGGACTTCACTTATTCACTGGTAAAATGGGAGAATGCTGAATGCTCCTTTCCTTCCTTTGATTAAAGTATTATATTATATCTGTGTAGTATAGCTTATTTGTCACCCTCACGAGTCACCACCACAACTTGTGACAGTATCAATCGAGAGGTATTGAAATTAGGATGGAGTGAATGAGGTAGGGAGTGAAGTGAGTTAAAAATCAAAGATAAGGAGCTCACGATGAGACAAATGGAAGGAACGGGACTGCAGTTTAACCTAGAAACTAAAAAATTCATATTCATTCCCACAGGACGAGGAAAGAAGAAGGAAAAAAAAAGAAAGACTAAAGGGATGAAATGTGCATATAATAATAAAGACAAGCTCAAGGGAAGGCAATGCAGGGAGTGCAATGCAATGTGCAATAGTAATGCCATCGCATAGCTTTTTGCCTTGTTGGCTTAAGGATTGAGAATGAAGCGTGACTCCTTTACGCTCCCAGTTTAATGGCATTTTTATCCATATGCCTTGCGAAAGTATACACAAAAAGATTATAATATGCCTTCTATATAAAAGTCTACTTACCTAGCTATAATTATATGTAAGTGCATCAAAAAAGAGTGCTAGAAAAAGTTCCTCTGTGGTGCTGTCACAAAACGATGCTCTTTTGGTTCCTTCAAGATCATCATTGCATTGCATTGCATTATTGCCTGTCCTGTCCTGCCAAAAGACATCCCTTGTTGTAATAGCTTGTCACTTCACTTGAAGACCGTCATCATAGTTAATAGTTGTAAAAATAATAATAATAAATAATAATAATAATAACGTCGCACAGACTGCCATGGAAAAGTAGGGTTCCCATTCTGTGAAATTAGCTTACTTTATATATTTTTATTGTACAGAGTCATGCTGTCATTTTTTTTTCGAGGCTAATGTGTGTCAAGTACGTGTAGTACATCATGTAAATGTCTTCCACAAAAATAAATAAGAAATAAGGATGTATAATAGGATTATTGCTACTATGTAGACCAGTCATTTACTATGGGATTGTCAGTGTCTGTCTGACGTGAACGCGAACAAATAGTATGAGATGGGGAAGAGACGGGAGGAAGGATGAGGGTGGGCATCCTATCATTATATTTATCTGCATTTGAGCATGCAGCTTCATTTTTTGGTCGCGCTCCTGTCTCTCCATTCCATTATTTACAATCCAATAAAAAAATTACTACAATGATACCAAATCCAACTTGTGTCAGTAAAAATTATTATTTTTTCCAAACATACCTACATAGCATAGGTATAGGTACCTACTTTTTTATAATCCCCCTGTCCGTTTAGCACGAGAAAAGGTTAGCTTCTCCCTCTGTCTCACATTTAACACGGATTAGGAATAATGGAGCATGCAAGCAAGGAGTGAGTCAGTCCACAATGGGAATTCTTATGAAAGGTGGTGGAGTATTAGAGCATAATAATAATTATTGTTGTTTATAATAATTAAATTATTAAATACAACTATGTAGTATCATTTCCTCCTTACTTGCATCAGTTATGTATGTACATCCAATGAACTTAATCAAATACCCATTATGCCTATTATACAAAAGAGCCATCCAATTGTTCAATGAACGACAATGTAAATGGAGTGAAGGCATTGTTTTATTTTTTAGTCATTTTTGATGTAAAAAATCTGTTGGTTTTTTTGTTTTTTTTAAAAAATCGATTCGTCGTAATAAGTGTACTACTTGTACTGGTACTTGTAATGTATGACCGCATATCAGTAGGTGGTTTGGTGGATTGTTTTGTTTGTCTAGGATCCGCGATCCTGACATTTCTGACAACTGACAAGAAGTCTGACATGACAGTGTGCAGTGCGGTTTAGTGTTATGTGGTTGTGGCAGGTCTGAAAAGAATTATAGCACAAGGGAATAGACTGATGCACTGATACTCTGCTATACATCTCTCTTACTGTCAGCGGTATGGTATTCCAATCAGAATAAAAATATAATGAAACAATCGGGTGGTTAACATTATTTTCCTTCTCGGCTTCTAAAGCATGTGGAAACTATGGATGAATGGCGACTGGGGGGGATTCTGTGGCAGTGGATGGATGGAAAGATGGATGTGTGGCTGACTGACTGACTGGGTGCACTTTTGCATTCTGTATGGATTTCCATGGCTCGACTGTAATGAGTCTAGTCTTGCTCTTAGTCTTAAGTTGTGGACGGAGAGAGGGGTAATGAAGGATTAAGGAGGTTTCATTGTATTCCGTCGTAGTTCATGGGAAATTTTATATCCTTTACTTGTGGTATTTCAGCTCAGACTAACGGAATGAACTGAACGACGACTCAAGAACACACATCCATCCATTCCACCATCTCTCACCTCGTTCTTTTCCCGTTTTTTCCTCACTTTATGCTTTACAAATATACACATGTAGCCTCCATTCAGAGCAGACTGAGAGACAGACAGACAGACGGACGGACTGACAGCTCCACACACATGACGTGCTAATGGTATTGGTAATAGCTCGGGAGGATTCTAGGGACACTTGTGGGACCCAGAGCTATTCAATCAAGTATTAACCTGTCCCATGTCTGTCTCCTGTACTGCAAAGTTTAAAAGCACCTGTGTGTATAAATCACAACGATTTTATCGTTACTATTATAGAGACAAGTAAATGTACCTACCTATGCACAGAAGTCAGAGTCAATGTCAGTGCCGGATGCAAGTGTGCGTATGATCTCTGTAGGAAGGTGCATATATACGTCTTGTGAATGCTTCATAATCCTTCATAATAATCGTAAAAAATCTAATCATATAATATTTTGATGAGCGGTTGTATTCCAGAATCTGTCGAGGCAGACTAGAGAAGCCAGAAGAAATGGAATAGTAAATGCCTACATAGTAAAACCAACCCAAGCCTTATAGCTATAGCCTCAGCGTTACGGACGCAGTATGCATCCCTTTGTATACTTAATGACCTTATTATAATTTAGAAGTTAGAGTCGTCATACATGAACTAGCAGCAAGTGCAACAAAAACACAGCCAAAGCCAAACCTATTCCATCTCCATCAGTCATCAATACGGTCTTTAAGACAAAGTTAAAGTGATCCCAGAAGGAATAGACAGAGAGAGAGAGAGAGAGATCATCTCAAACTTTAAGGTTTGATCTACTATGTAATCATCATATCTGTAATAGTAATGAGTGCTGGGCGAGGTATAATACTGCTACATGCTGTATGAAATGACGATATATTTATTGGCAAGTAATAAGTCAACCTACAACTGAAGGAAGCCACAGTCATCAGAGCCACAGACGAGCCCTCGATGTTTGCATGTTATGCAACTACTTCTTGATTTCACGTCTGCAGGTGATTTAATGAAAAAATCCAAAAATTCCAGTCCAGAGTGCAAACAGATTACACTCTGGGAATCACACACTACTACACTACATTACAACAATCATTACTAATATGGCACAAAAGATCAGAAAGCCAACTCTGACAATGAGTGCTACATTATTTTTCGTCTGCCATTATTATCTATGTATGTATCTGTGTATTGCGTGTCGTATGTACATATGTATATACCTACCTTCCTGTGCTATACTCTAAACTCTAACAAAATGCAGGCAGATGAAATATTTCTCATGTGGTGGACCTATGTATGGAATGTCTGTGCAGCATCACCGTTGTTTCTCTCCTTTTTTTATTATTTCATGGCTTCCCCATAAAAATTTACGCACTTCAGAAGTGATCAGTTAACGTTGCGTGGTTCAAGTAGCTGGGCAAAAAGTACAGATATAGATACCTTCAGCCTTCATATATCTATAATATATAAATATCCGTAGATCGTATACTGTGTGTTTGTCGAATCAGCTAACTCATCGTGTAAGACTAGACGCACACGTGAAATATGGTTAGCACACCGAAATAAAACTAACAGAACATCGAATAGATGGGATTTTTAGTATTTTAACGTGTAGGACAATTACACGATTCATTTTAGCTTTTCCTAATAAACTATTGTGCGTCGTGCCTGTTTGGAATTGTAGGTGAAATGAAATGGTTAGATGACGTCGTACTAAATAAGGAGAATCGGTAAAATCCATAAATCCCCCTCCAATTATTGTCTGCCAACTAGTTGCTTGTTGTTGTTACGAACTGAATGTACGAGTTGATTACTACTTCCCTTCCATGCTGTAGCACTGACGATTAGGTACTAATTTTTGTGCAATCTCCAGATTTCAGATTGCTGCTTTGCCATTGTTGGTAGTGTTGTTGCTGGGAGATAAGTACAAAGTACAAATTATGGAGGAAGCCCTAGTGATGTATTCTGTTATTAGACGATTGTGTCATGCCAACTAAAGTAAAGTGCGTACTGTATGAATTGGTTTACGGTACGCAGTCTTGCTGATGAAAATAATTATGGTCCACACATCATGAGTCCATTTTGACTGTCAGTCTAACAAAATACCATAGAAGAAATGCCAAGCTACTTACATACAACATTCTACATTACCTAGAACTTTATAAATCGTTTTACAAAACAAAATGTGCTGATTACATTTTGTTCACAATAATTCAAGTCTTCAAGTAGCCAAGATGCAATTACCAAAAAAAAGTTGTCAAAATCTCAAAAAAATGAGATTTTTATTGATTTTTTTTTATATTATTATAAGATCAAAATAAATGCAATTTATTCCCTGCTTTTCAAAAGTGATATCTATAAAGATTGAATAATTTGAAATTGGTAATGTGTACAAAAAAAAGTGGGGATAATAGGTCATTCTTCCTTTTTATGACGTTTTAAAAAGTGCATTAAAGTGTAGATAGCGTACTTTCCACCTCTAACGACGGTACAGGTACTCTCGTACGAGTCGATTCCACAACAAGTACGATGTTCAGATGGATGGGTAAAAGGTAAAGGTAAAGGTAACTCACACTAAAAATCAATCATTTCAACTCTCAAGTCCTGTGAGAATCCCTGTGTAATCTGTACGCCTTTTCCTGTGCTATATAGATAGTACGCTTTGCATTTTTGATTTTGTAGTAAACAGGAGTACAGGAGTATGTAGGGGAGGGAAAAAGAGTCTGTTGGTTAAGCTTAAGCTAGATAACAGGGCTACGAAGCTACATAAAGAACGAAGCGAATGCGTACATACCTACATTTGTACAGAGATATGTACATGGAGCTCAACTCCTCGTAAAAATTGCAATAATGAGACACTGAAGAAACTGAAGGGCTTGAGACTTGAGATCTGCTCTACTGTTTTGTATTATTTTGACGGAATGGACTTTTACACGTTGACGTTGGAGGTTGGGAGTTATAAGAGATAAGTACAGGAGATACCTACCTACCTGGGCTGTGTAGGTACCTATAGATGAGAATGATGAGATGGATGGGATTGAAGAAGGAGAGCTAACGGCGGTTTTATTCCATCCTCCATCCCAACAACACACACACACACACACAGAATCAAATGGAGAATCAGAGTCAAGACTCAAGAGGGAAGAAGACGAGCTAATAAGCCAGCAAACCATAGTTTGATCCATGCAGTTGCTTGGAACGTTGCGTTGGTTGAAGAAGAAGCTCTCTCGCAATTTTTCCACTTTTCCATCATAAGTTCTCGTGCCGCCAAGACGAACACTTTATTCTTCATCTGACTATTGTTCCGTGCACTGAAAAAAAAACACTATTTTGGCTCCTGATTGTTACTTTGTACTGTGATACACGTCCTTCCCCTTCCATCTTCCATCTCTCAGCTTATCACTTTATTTAGCTCAAACGATTATTCATTATTTTTTTTTGAGTCCTCTGTGGTCAGACTGTTCTGTTTAATAAAAGCTTTTCAACGATTTACCATCAACTAGCATTTAAAGCTCTCGTCTTCACTTCGGAACAAATCAGTAGTACTTTATAACAACTTCAACTTGGACTTGCCCCACGTTGTACTGATAGTACCTAGTAGCATTTCGAATTTGTCGGAAAGTTTCAAAGTTGGTTTCTGTGTGAGTATTTCCGCAACTGTCAAGATCACGGAATTACAGAATTAAGGATTCAACCATTGGATTGTGGATTATCATTTTCGATCAAACGTAAGCAAGCATTTGTTTATTTATTTGTTGTAATAATTATACGGAAGTACGCATCCAAAGAGTAATCAGTACAGAATACAGATATGACTGACTGTTGCAAAACAAACAAATATTATAATATAATTTGAGGACAGGCATTGAGGCAAGGTTTAGAAATATTATTATAGAGATAATTACAGTGTTAATTAATCTTCACCTTAAGGAGCTTTACGGGAAAATATTGAAAAGTGTCTTCTAGGAGAGGCTTGCACTTTACACTTTACAGTACTATAGTGTAAAGTGCTTCGCATAGGAAATTGTGGGAATACTAGGCAGTGCCTCTCATGACATGTGAGAATATGGGATCATTTGGCACCAGCAACAATCCATGGCTTTAAAGAAAATCCATAAACTTGACGTTATGCATGAGTACAGGCTCCTCAGAGTGATGAGAGAGACAGGGCAGGAACTATACAGGTGCAGTCATTCCAGTTAAGACAGTAAAAAAAAGAAGTTTAATGCCTATACTTACCATTACCATCATGTCTAGCATACTGTGAAGTAATAGACTGTCTTATTTTGTAACTTGTTAAGGTCTTATTTCGAATGCTTTTTCTCTTTAGTTTTAGTAATGCTGTTCAAAAAATGTATAGGAAATTACTAAATGGTTTGAAATTGACAATGAAACAAATTAGCAATGTCGTATAAACAGTTTATTATTCGAAGTTAGTTTGTCATCAGCTCATCACTACAATCTTGGTCATAGTAGCCTGTTTAAAGATGCAAAGTGCCTTATCTACTCGCATCTTGTCATCCTACAAAGCTTAAACTTACATATTTTCAAGCCGTGCAACTGAGGATACTTCTGTGCAGTAGTTTTGAGGCTTAGACACACATTTGCGATGATTGCCGGTTCGGAAATTAGTAAAAGTCGGAAGCTTTGATATGAATCTGTAACCAGGTTCACAGTACATTGAAAGCCACGTTTTTAAATGGCACTAGTGCTCTGTCCACAAAAGAGTAAACAATGTAGTAGCAACCGGTGATTGAATTTTACAAATGGTGCAATAAATTCATCAAAGTACACATTGTGCAAATTATGTTCTTTTTGCAGTTCTGTAATTATTACTCAACAGTAGTCAGAGGAGATTGTTGAGAGGAATTAAAATCGCTCGATTCTTTGACGGAAGAGCAGTAAATTACAAAAAAAAGAAAAAGAAATTAAAGGAATAATCCGGCTCTCTTGTAAATTAAAATTGCTCTGTTTAGTTGTGAGTAATTCCTTGTCCATCCATTAGTAGTGCGTATGTATTGTATTGCATTGCATTGCAGGGCATTGTGAAGGTCTAGCTCAACTTCTGGGGTGCATGGCACAGTGTGCGTGTAAGTTTTATGTGTTATTAAATCGGGTTCATGTTCTTTGAGCAATTTACCGGTGATTTTTCTCCTGATGCTGAGTGAGTCGAGTTGAAGTGAGTGAGTAGAGCACGCCGTACATAGGCATGGTGAAGAGACTGATGTATGTACGAGACGGTTAGTCTTTGACTTTATACACTCATCAAATGTCAATTAAATGAGGTAAACATCAAAAAAATCCATGCATAATACAGACATTAGAGTCTGCCATTTACTTCCACCTTTTTTTTCCTCCTTCCTCTGATTATCCGGCTATGCCCACTGAATTCCAAATGAGAAATGAGTCTTGTCTTGTTTTTTCATTAAATGTCTTGGTCTTGGTCTCTTGGTACTGATCTGCTAGTCAAGTCAAATGAAATCTTCATATCTGTGTTTGTAGTTTGTACATAAGAATATTAATATTATACACAACCTACCTACTTGTTAACTTGAATTGCAATGCTAGATGTATGCATCACTGCAAGAAGAGCCCAGGCTTAAGAGCATCCCTATATGCAATAAGCAAATCCTATCCCGTTCGTCTGATTAAATTCACAGCATGTAGTCATTTAATTAACTATTATCCTCGCTCTGGGTAATTTTAATTTGCAGTTAACTATATAGTAGTTCAAAGGCTATGTGGCTACCGGCAGAGCGGCGGTCTAATTTCTTATTTTAACGATTCATAAAAGCAAGACTGTCGCCATCGGAAATCTTCTTTTACGTGGGTACAATGTAGATGCATACAGAAGCAAGAGGTACATAGGTATACAATTTAAGATGAGATACCTACGGAGGTACTAGTAGTAAAAGCAGTTTGTATTGACCACCCTACGATCTCTATTAGACTGTAATACATTGTTGCTTCTATTGTACTGTACTGGTACTGGTCTTACATTGTTTTGATAGACTTTTACGAAAATACAGCCCAAGACAGGATATATAGAGCAGTACATCCTGCGGTAGCCGTGACTCTTTCACAATAATGTTTCGCATCTCATCGTTAAATGTTTGGCAGTGAGGTGGTGAAGGAGTTTTAAAATTCTTGAAAGCACAGCTACGTACACTACAGGGATAATAATGTGTCGGTTCCATGCATTGTTTACAATTTCTTTTTCTTACACTTTTCCTGTACGAAAGTAATTTCATAAAAATAAAATATCCGTAGTTTTGAGTAGAAGCGAAATTGATTTTATTAACACCCTGACACATAGTCATAGTTATATTACCTTCTAGTGTAAAATGCCCATTAGAAACAAAAAGAAACAAAAAATATAAGTAGCCGGTTACAGCTGTAGGTATGTATGTACCTGCTTTTTCTGTCTGTAGTTGAGCCCTGATTACATTTGTAAGTGTAGCAAAATGAAATCCGTTGGTAGATCCAAAGGTGAAGGGCCTGATGAATTATGAATATTTTTATGTGACAGTTGTAAGTAATTATCGCGTCCATTGTCTGTACATAATTTATTATGTATCTCACGCTAGCTCATTATTCCTATTCCGACCAAGGCACACCGGTCCCAGCTCCCAACCAACTTTTTAAAAAGTATTAATCCTGTCTCGAGAAAAATCCGCATGGGACGTTTTTTTAAATCTTGGTCTTCTTGAGCATCCCAAGAATTTTTACAATGAAGGAACCTGAAGCTGTTCTTATGTGTAGTTTACTGTAATTGTAATTTTTGTTTCTCCCTCTCGTAATTTCAAACCCTGTAAGATGATAGTAAGGGTACTTACTTATTGTTAGCGATGAAAGCATCTCTTCCTTATGTATCAGTTTCATGGACTTTTAAAAACGTGTGTTGTTCCAAACGTGAAGGATTGAAGATAAATGAGTTGTGTGATTTGTATTTGTACATTGTTCGAATCTTGTTATCTTAATGAGAGGGTTCTCGTCCATAAAAACCGATTTGTGATGCTGGGACTCGATACTCGATCATTCCGTCAGATTTATCGATAGTGGCATTAGTAAATATTGATTTATGGTCGTGATACTATTCCATGAATTAAGTTCTAGAGATCATCCCTGTAATAGGAAATACCATAGGTGCCTTCCTTCTCTACTGATAGTGGGGGTCGTCGAGAGAGCATTTAGAAAAGTCGAGTTTTCAATGTAAAAATTATGCTAATCAGATGGGTATATGAGAAAATGAGGATTTATTGGGTACGGTTAAGTTGACGGTATTTTTTGTCTATTTAATATTTCATTATTATTTTGGGGAGGGGATTATTTCTTGTCTAGTGCACACATATGTATGTATTCCACACATTCATACAAAGTAAAGTATAGCACCAACAGTTTTTAAGGAAACTTCAACGTAATTCTCAAAAGTCCCGAAAATCCAATTGAAATTTGCATAAATCAGTAGGAATTAATGTAGTGTGATAAAACGTGTAATTTAAATTGTGAGATTACCTTACATGTTGGGTTACAGCACTAGACCTATGGCACTAAGCATCTGTAAACTTAATACCATGATAAAACCAATATGAAACTTGCAAATTGTACTTGTAATCGTAATCGTAATCGTAAATCGCTGTCCGTATTCAAGAGAGTTTAGGAATTAAAGATTATTGTTGATAATAATACGAGTAAAAGATGCTGAGGTCACGAAGTTCCCTCTGCATCTACGGAGGCTCCATTGTGTTCATCCAAAAATCTAAAGCTCGCATCGTTCAAATTTGAATACAGAAAGAATGTCCCGTTGGAAACAGATTAAAGTCATTAGATCATATATTTTGGTAAAGATTAGTGTATCATTCTCTCGCGTGCGTCTTCCGCTCAGGACAAATTGTTACGTACTAGAGAGCAATATCGTTACGTTTTTTTTTCATACCTACATACATTCTCCAAAACCATATTTTTTTTGCTCAAGTGTTATGCAATTACATAAAAAGTATGTCTTCTGAGTTGTACATGGAAGAAAGAACTACATACGCATGTTTAGTACAGATTGTGATAATAAAAACTGGCAAATTGAACGTATAATGTAATGACTGAGCTTATAGGTAAAGGTGGTTGGTTAGTTAGTTGGTTGGTTGGTTGTGTGAATGTGAAGGATAAACTCAAACAAAGTCAAGAGTTTGATAAGTCAGTCAGGTCACGATTCTTTCTCCTCAATCCCCATGAATCTTGATAATGTGACCACTTTTTCTACTCTCGGCCCATCTCTCTCGTTGTTGTTACGGTTTTTTAAAATCGGCAGTCGGCACTCCATTCATCTTCCGTGTTTGCACTCGTCCTCTCCTCCATTCTACTGTGCGACAGGCAGTAGAATCTCCAATTTGGATTTGGATTATGCATACAATTTTTACGTCGAATTTTTTATTTCTTCATTTTTTTTTCTTTTTGAGTCTGACTGCAGTCAGTTATCTCAGCACATTCATATTCCATGGTTGAACAAGCGAGACAAAAGCTTAGAGTAAGGGCATGTAAGAAAATAAGTTATACGCTAAAAAAAACGAGGCGATGTAAAATCTAAAGCTACTGTTGACTGTGTGTGTACTACTAATATATGTGCTTTCAAGCTGTAAACTTTTTCTATAGACAGATAAAAAGTGACTTACGAGTTTACAACTTTTTATTTTGTATTTTTCTGTTTTCACAGAAGTCACAGATCTTTATCGTGTAAAAAACTAACTTTTAAGTTTGTCTGAAGTTTATGCAATGTTTGTATAGATGTACGTTTGTACATAGCTAGGGTGTTTTTCTTCCTATTTACTTGCTCCATTATTCCAAATACAATTGCCATCATTGCAGGAAATGGAATCAAATCAAATTGCAAATTCTTATATCTGTACTTGAATTTTAATTCCAATTCCAATGGCCATACACTTGAATTTCCGTGGATGTACCAGATACAAAAGAAAGTCAAGCCAAGGTCTGTAATCTTCTCATTGTGCATTTATTAATACACTCGTATATTACATTTTATAGTAACTTGAGTCTTTTCATTTCTTTCACGGAATCAGCTTATCCCTTTCGTCTGAATCTGAACCTCCTGCAGTTGCAAATATGTGCAAATATAATAGCAGCTACCAAGAACTGCAATAAGGAAGTTAGGTGGAGCTCAAATGATGACTAATATGTATTTTAAATATAGTAATAAGTAAAGCTTACCTAGGTAATTTGGTATCAGTAGGGATTTTTATGCATCCTGATTCTACTAGAGTTCTAGACTAGTGGAAGGCGGAGCTTTAATAAGGAGGCAGTATGGGAATTCTTCTGATTTCAAGATTCTGTGAGAAAAAAGAAAAGTATCATTATCGAAATTCGGAACGGAAATGATTGAAATTGTTATTCTTGCTTTTAAGCTTGTATTTTGTTAGACAAAAAAATATATATTTTTACTGTGAGAACGTCCTTGGTCAGGGGCATTTATGCATTATTGGCATCTGTCGAAGATTGCTGATTTTTCAAAGTTTTCTGAACTTCAAAAGTATTACAAATGCCATCCACTAACTATACATACTTTTACAAATTTAAATTACTCCAATAGATTTGTTGAGTTACCCACTTGCAAAACCGCAAGGCTCTGCTCTGCTATCAAAGAAACTTCACATGCATATTATTTTTAACAAGCCGATTACTGATATTTATTTGTAATTCCTTGTTGAATAAAGTTGGAAATGCCCAATCTACTTGCAGTTTTCTTTAAACAGGTTACAGAATCAATGCTGTTGCAATAGACGTCTTGTCTGTTATTTCAATTTTTCAATCAATAGTCAAAATCGAATCAATCCTTGTGGGATTTGTACGGGTTAGAAAGTGACATGTTCGTGCGTCAGCATATTTGAGCTTGAATTTAAATTTAAATAAGAATGGCACAATGGTTATACATACAGCCACAAGAATGTTTTGTTGGCTCAGAGTTAAAAACCTATTTTATTTTCATCCCTTCGAGCTAAATGATTTATTCAATTCGACAGCACTAGCGTGTGTGTCAAACACTATCATTTACTGTATTGGCATTACATATATCATTGTTGAAACCGTATACTTTGTATATTTTTACGCATTGTGCTTCCATACTTTTATTTTTCCATGTAACGTTTAGGTTGAGCAGAAAATGAAAACTCCATGAACAATGGAACATTTATATGGCGTCTATCGGTACTATACTGTACATTTTTATTCTACTTCCCGCTAACTACTGTCTGACTGACGGTACGCAGATATCACTGTTTTCACTATGAGAAGAATTCATACAGAATCAACAATAATCTGAAGGTGCAATTCAGAAATTTACAGGTCCTTACACATGCATATCTACATCTAGGAACATAACACTGTTTGTACCTCGATCATACTGGTAGTTCATGCAAATTAGAGAAACTGTGGTATCACTATGTACATTGGTAATTTGCTATTACTAAATTTACTATGTATGTCAATCAATGAAATCATAGGAAATGAGGAAACGGCGTTTAGCTCATTTTGCGGATATACATGAACGATTTGTAGCTTGCCTATTTGATATTTGATCTCAACAATAACAAAAAATCCCGTTGATAAATCTACACACAAAAAACAGAGTTGTTCAAGAAATTCAGAGTACGAACTAGTGACTATAGTAGTAGTGGGACCAGTCAGTTATTATTATATATCACTGCATAGCTGTGATACATTTTAGGATATGAACCGCTAGCACAGCTGTTTTTGACTAAAAGGCGAGTAAGTAAGTTAAGATCGACGATGATACAATAATATTATGATCTTCTGTCTGTGCTACTGATATGTTCTGCCATGGACTTCACTCTGTGTCTACACTATTCTCAGAGGTCTCGGTTCAATAACAGGCAGGAACCTCAGAATCACGGTATCCTCATCCTATCTGTAGTACGTAGACAACAAAAAGGGCAGGAAAGGACGATCATACGAGTCAAAATAGATGAGCAACACTCAGCAAAATAGCGTCTGCAAAAAAAAAGAGAGAGAAAAGGTAGACGTGCTGAGCGCCTCGGCAAAAAAAAATCCAGTCAAATTATGAAGGGAAGCAATTTGGTGGCTTGGCTTGTGCTGTTTGCTGTTCGCTGTTGGGCTATGTGGTGCTGTATGATGAGATTTGTGATGAGTCTCCAATAAAATGTTCTGGGCCGGTTCTATGTTCTATGGGATGCAGCTGTCTGTATCTATTACATTTTTACATACATATAAGTATATAGTTGTATCTATACAAGTTGATTTAATGATAATGATGCAATTGAAACATATATTCTTGACTTGTAAATTACAAAGTTCCCACTCGAGCCGTCATCGTATTAAACCGTAGTTCACACTTTTCTCATTCATCATTGTTAGTTGGCACTTACCTAATAAACTTTGGAACAAAGTTTTTCATCAAACTTGAAATTTCATGGTAACAAAAGGAGAGAGATGGACGGACGGACGGCGGGGGAATAGAGCGAGGAAATTATCTGTATAGCTAAGCAAAATCTTCCCTCCAATTTAAAGCGACTATTATAATTTTAACTTTTCTGGCCTTTCCTCTCTCTCTCGCCTAAACTCTAAACCTAAACTTAAGAACAGACCTAATTGTGTTGAACTTGGACAGGTAAACTACGGACCGTAGGGTAGAGTTCATTGTCATTATTCTTATGCGGCACTTTGGGTACCCAAAAGGTCACTTCTCACTTTGATAGTGAGCGTTTGCTGGCGTTGCGTCAGTCCAAATGTCATCTGTAATGGAGGACTGGGTCCTGTTAACTATTGTTTTATTAACTATGGTGGCGTCTTCCGCCGAGGTCTTTCGAAGTGTTGGCTCGAACTTGAAAAAAAATTGTCTGTCTGCCGTGTCTGCCCTTTATAAATAAAATTCGCATCTTCTGTCTCTGTCTGATCGTCTGGTGGAAGAAAGGTTGTGGTGTTGTTTCGTTGTTTGTGCGTGACGAGCCTATATTGCTCACGGTTTGGATTTTCCCCCAGAACAACTTCACTTCATCAAATTCGTTATTATTGTAGACTTAAAATAGTAATTATTTATTATTATTCTTGTTAAACAAGACCTTTTTCAGAGGTTTCTTTGATGAACGCTTTTTTAAATGCTTCCAGGGCATTGTCTCTGTACTCTGACTCTGTCTGCCTGCGCTTTCCTCTTACTTTTGACTTTGGTAGATTGGATCGAAGGCAAACAAAGCGGCAGTAAACATTCTTGGGCGAATCTTGAACTTGATGCGTAAGCGATGATGATAAAACAGATAGAATAGAGTGGTTCCCATCAAAAGGGAGATGTACCCACCAACCGAACCGTATGTTTGATTGAACGATTTTTAAAGTTAGGTAACTTTTAGACCCGCACAACTCATTCATGTTCGTACTTATTGGACATTGAAAAGTCGGATCCGGAAGAACCTTGAAACATAAAAGATGCGAGATACAGTATACCTACCTAATATCGTTAAGTAATCGTTAAGATAAATCTCGACTTGATTTGCATCTCCGTTATATTTACAATCTCTAAGCTTGATACAGATATTAGAGTTGAAAGTAAACTGATTTTATTCTTTGCTAAAAAATTATGCGAGCCCCAGCCCGCCTTTGTAGGGTTTAATATGTTTTACTGGCTCAACTTGAACATGAAAAGGTCAGTCAATCTGACATCTGACTAGTGAGCATCGTGCATAGTGGATTTCACAATGTAATTAGATACGAAACTCTCGGTCGGCCTCTTTGAGTAAAAGTGTATGGTAAAATGTGCTATATCTGTAAGTTTTTAGGCTCAAGTTGAACGAAATGATAGTGTATCTTAAGTATTGTTATTAATATCCATATTTTTTTTTACTGTTTCCTGCTGTACATACATAGAGTTGCTTTCAAAAAGGATATTGTACCAATCATCAACCTTTTGCTACATTTTTAGTGTAATCTCTTCGAAATCACGCCCATATTTTACGCCTCGACGTCTCTAAATGTCTGTGGTAGTGGTCAGCATCTTCCTGCTCGACTCTGTTACATATTTTTATATTTTTAACTGTTCTACCAAACGGATTAATGGTACCTGCGTAGCTGCTGCTAAGTAATGACTGATGTACATACTGCACTATCTTGTTTTTATTTATTTTTTTACGATCGTAAGTCTTCACCGTTCAATGTTGAATCGGACCATGTTACTTTCAATAATATCCCAATTAAAGTCATTGGAGAGGAAAATGTTGTTATGAATCGGGATAATCTTATTGACAATCAGCCGATGATACTAATCATAAGTTGAATTCGATGCCAAAGTGAGAAAATTACAAGTTGTAGGAAATATTTGTTGAGGGCGGGCGGGATGCTGGTTGATGGTATTATTAGCGGTTGGCTAGGGGCATTAAGAAGAGATGTTCTTTGGTTCCATCGCGCATCGTCTGCATCGGTAACTAAAACTACCGAAGTATGTATACGAATATGTACCAGTAGTAATAGTATGTTGCTCGTGGGGTGCATTATGCTCACTGATTACTGTATTATCAGTTCTCACTCGCAGCTTAACACGAAAAAGTAACGGAATCCAATTTCACACTTTCGATTCGAGAGAACTGTTGCAGAGCTGATGACTTTCATGACGATACTTTAATTTAATGAATTAAGATCCTTTTTCAGACTTTTATAGTATCTACCTACTATACACATATGTACGAGAAGGTCCGTTGAGTCAGTAATTAGTAGCTCCTAGAAAGGCAGGACTTTAATCCCAAACATTAGTCATGGTTTTGGCTAGAGAATAATGAGTTAGTATAATGACTTCGTGAAGCATGAGAGATGGACGGACCGAGCAGCAGGGAGCATGGAACATTTATAAAAGGAATCATTGACATTTTTAATTACCAAACGAAAGTAGGGTGGATGTGATTATTTCATTAGAAACACATTAAATAAGAGAACCGTAAATTTTGAAGTTAAATATTAGTTCCTTCTCCCTTTTTAGCCGGCAATAAATTTTGTTTTTGATTCCAACCATTAACCTTCGAATTTGTAACGAAATTACTATAATTTGTTAGTCGATAGGAGAAAATTGAGGGAAATTAATATTAATTTCAAGTCAAACACGGTTAAGTTTTGAGTTTGACTGCTTGAATTGTGTTTATCTGATTTAAGTTATATGTATGTACCTGCTCGTTTTAATACTAATCTATTGTTTGTTTTGATTTTGATTTGATTTGCAGGTGAGCAGGACTAGCCATGAGGAGGGAGTCTCTTTAAGGAAAGAGAAGACAAATAAAAACGGATGTGATTGACTGACCAAGCATCCTTTTTTAGTGCACACAAGGAACAACTCTCAGATCAGATGAATGAAGAGTGTGGTCGGGTTTGGTTGACAAGCTTTTTGTTTCAGCAGTTTTCCAGACAAGAGATAGAAACATAGGTTTACTTCCATTCTCATCCCCACAAGCAACCAAACGCAACGCAACGTACAAGTACAACTAAGAAGAATCAACCCAACGAGCAGAAGTTGAATTAGTTCCCAAATCTAGATCCCCCTAACTCCTCAGATTTTGAAGAAAGAACGAAAAATCTTAGCAGCCTAGAAGAATGCAGCACCAATAATTCTTGTACTAAATGTGAAGACAAAGAAATCTGAACAAATCCTGAATTTGGCTTAAATTTTTTCAAAGAACAGCAGAACAGCATGAGGACATGCAAAGGCCTTAAGGCCAATCACATTTACACTCAGGTCAGAGTTCATTCATCCCGTTTACATTGTTTGTTTTGTAGTAATTACACAAGTCAATTATCCGCATAATTTTTAATTAAGTTGAGGCAAGCAGGAAATTGTGTTATTTAATTCATTCACAATTTCCCATAAATTCTTGAATCAATCCACAAAAAATGATTAATGATTAACTTGTAACTGAAATAGCGGATTGACTTTCAATGTCTTGGTCTTGTGTATCATTTTGTTTCCATTATCCATAGCTCTTGCTCAACTTTCAGTGGGGCTTTAAACTTTAGTCGAATGGGTTTAGTTTAGCTTATGTTAGTACAAGTTCCCTTACCTTACCAATATGCAATATGTAGTAGCAGTCATAAATAAAAGCATTACACTGCTTAAAGTTATACGTTGCATGGCATTCATGTACGTAAGCTAGTGATGTGTATTTCCGTTGGTAAGTTTTATGTGTTGAAGTAATTAACGTGAATGAAATTGTCTGGGATTGTTTAACAGGTGCTTGCCATTATTGTGGTGCTGAGTAGCTTAAGTCTGAAAGAACAGTTGGTTTCCGCATCTCATTTACACAAATCCAGTAACTTCACTGAAACTGATACTCAAGAGGCGTCATCCTCCACGAATAATGCTGCTCTGCCCACACCAACTCAACAAGTGGCAGAAGAAGAGGAATTACCCAGTCCAACCAAGGCAGCCCAGCCATCAGCCATCAACAAGAAATACTCTTGTAAGTCCACTCGTGTATACCTTAGTAGTTGGAGGTAATCCACTAATTACCCATAAAACTAACAAGAATAACAAACATCCCAATTCCAACGCGCTTTAATATGTAGTAATCACAATTGGTTTTTATTTTATGTTCTTAAACGCCATACACTGATTGTTCAGTGCGTAATTATGCTTAATAAATATAACGGTATGGTAATTTAACTAGTGGACGCTCCAAGCTCTTTAATGAATACGACGAGTTTAAAACACCATTTGGGCACAGATCGCAGTGGTACTTTGAAGCGTCTTAACTTAGTACTTCTTGTACAGTGGTACATACATACATAGAGCGCAATGACAATGAGGAGAGATTAATTTAAATAATTATAACGGACGCTGTAATCAAATGCTGAGAATTAAAATGAACACTAATCCTTATTGTTAGCTTAATGTAGAACTAATTACTACCTAGATTACGATTACGTTTTCAAATACTACTTGGTTTACACATGTTTATGGATTACATGACTAACTACTTTTTTTTGTTGTAATCTTACTGGTTAGCTATGTTGGATTAATTAATTAAGTTTGTAGACATGTGTGGAAAATATTATTGCTCATTGTTTGTTTTTTTTTTGCTATTGCAGCCTTTGCAGCAGAATGTGACGACAAATTAATGACGGTAACAGGACAGTTCCATGATGTCTTCCGTGGTCGAATCTACGCTGTCGGATATCCGGACGACTCGGAGTGTGGCGTCACTACTATGGGGGGTGCCGTAACTGTAGATAATGTCACTTTTACGCTTCCGCTCGGTCAGTGTGGTGTCCAAATGCAAGCACCTGAGGATGTAAGTTGGTAGTCATATGGGGATCTTAATATTCAATTGCGTTTGAAGCACTGACTTGGATTACAGTTTCTTAATTGTAATATTAACATGTAATTTTTGGTTTGGCAGGACCTGGAAAAGGATGTCCTACATGATGTGACGCTCTACATTCAATATTCATCATATTTACAACAAGTCATTGATGAGAAATTGAGTTTAACTTGTACTGAAAAGAAGCCGAAGCCGGTTATAGAAGAGACTGTTGAGCAAGAGTATGAAAATATCACACTTAAAGTTAACGTAAATACACGTTTTATCGTATTTAATGACATTCTGATTACTAATAATTCTTTGACAATTTAGGGTCGCTGAGACTGGAGGCAGAAGGGGTCGCCAAGGAAGAAAACTAAAGGATCCTGGAGTGAAATCAGGAATGCCAAAAATATCCAATAAGATTGGCGAAGCTTGGATGGAATTGATAGCTGGGAAGGATCCATCGCCAAAATCAAAGAAACATAACGCGATTGCTGTTGGGGATGACGTTACACTTGTTGTATCTACCAAAGTTTCGCGTAAGTTACTTTATAAATAAGAATCAATTCAAAATTACTGAAGGGACTAAATGATTATTGTTGTTTGAAGGCAGATCTGTAGTGGCCAAAGTTCTTTGGACTTGTATGTAATATGAAAACACAGCTTTTAAAAAAATAAAACGGGATTGAATATTCAATTCTGAGCCATCAAATAAATGGTTCATTATAAACTGTTAATAATTAGGCCGTGCAAGAAATATACCAGAGTATGAATAATCAAAGTAATCTCAAGCACCGATGAATTTTCAAAAAGTTAAAATTGGAATACGTATGCACTAGGAAGCTCACGGTATCATTACCCAACGAGACAGAATTATAATA
>JAQFZC010002296.1:0-23844 GCA_034695205.1 Dicyrtoma fusca | reverse complement strand
GACGTGTATGGAAAAGTGAATGAAGTTAAAGTCCTCTTCGGGTCCATTCACAAGTCCCCAAAGTTTGACTGCAACGTAGACGCACGAGAGCAGGTAAAAAATTCTATAAATCTTCCACAAGAAATGTTTCCATCTTACTGACTGCCGATTTGATAGTTTACCCGTTTTTGAGTCGTACTTGAATGGAATTATACAAAGAAATGATTGCAATCTTAATGTAAGCCAATTCCCATATGTTTCACCTGGTGGTAGCATTTTTGTTTTACCTAATTCCATGATTTTGTTTTTAATCAGTCTGACATTTAATTGCAAGAAAATCTTTTGGTTCCGACTTTAAGTATAAATTCAGCTAAACTGGACACCGGAGTAACGAAGACTAAGTAAGGAAACTTCTCTGGACACGGACGTCGTCAAACTTTTAACTTTATGTAAGACGAAAGAGGCGTACGAAAGTCCACAAAATATAATTGAGACCCTATGAGTGCAAAGTCGCATGGCAAGTTCATAATTGATAGGTAAAGTTCAATGTGTAGAAATTGCCTACTAAACAAGTTTTATGTCGAATTTTAAATTTTCATTTGTGGTCAACACAATAGTCAAATATAATGTTTGCTCAAACTTTCTTAATTTTTTTTTTGTGGAGCAAAGATTGAGAGTAAAGTCCAACGTAGGGTTGCGGGTATGAGCAAGCAACAAAATTGTAATTAAACATCGTAGCTTTTAATTAAAATACTCTTTTTTAGGGTGATGTCCACACATTTTAGTCTATCCCAACGCCTGAAACTTAGAGAGTAAACAAGACAATTCAAGACATTGATTACTACGACACGAAACAGGAGGGTCTTTTCATTTATTTAGTGCCTAAAAGTATTAAAAACTGAATAATGAAAAAACTGAAAATACGTTAGTTAAATTCGATTTATATTAGAATATTCCAAGGAGTTCCCAGGGAACGTTTATGGCTTTATAAGCCGTGGACATTTGGATTGCAAAATAGGAATTTATTCAAGACTATGGGAAGTTTTGATATGTTTTAACCACACAAGTAAAAACTATCAGGGAATTTAATGGCATTCGTTGATTAATAACAGAATTTGCTTTATACATACATATAGTGTTCCTGGTTTCGCATTCATTAATCAACACCTTGTTTATTGTAAGAGTTACGGGCATTTCCATATACTGAGAAGGTGTGGAAAAAATATTTCAATTAAATCCTACATCGGTTAATTAAAAAGAAAAGTAATATTACAAGATTCCTGGAAGGTTTTACTCCGGGAAAATTTCCGTTGTATAGAATGGTAGACTGCTGGAATGGTGTGCCTGTTATTTTGAAAGGCTCGGTAAATGATTTGACGGATGGCATGGAAGTATGTACATAGGTATGCCATTTAGGAATTTGTAAGTCCAATATTTGTATTTACTGTGCATCAGATAGTTGTTTACCACCTTCTGTGGGTTATTATTTATATAAGCCGCCTTAAAATATTTTATGTAAAAGTAAAACTTACTTTCGAAAATATTTCAAAAATGTTGATTGTACTGAAAAACCAATCTTAAGCGTGCAATCTTCTCCTCAGTTCTGTTAAAATGGTGGGTTACAAGATACAATTTGGACAAAATTTGAAATTAACACCAAATTATATATACATAGATACTTAAGTACCTAATTAAGTAGTTATTATTAAATACTTAAGTATAGTGCTGTAGTTCATAAATCATTGCTAGGGCTTCAGGAATTCAAGCCGTCCTTGACATGCTAGACTTAATTTGAAATGGAATGCTTTTTTTAGATAGCTCCAATTAGGTTACAAGTTGCTGTCCTGTCCATGACCTTAATTTTGTTTAAAGCCTTCCGTCCATGAACTCACTTGTATAAAATGAGGACTGCAAATTTCACTGGACTAACCCTAATTACTTACATATACTCCTTTAAGAAAGTCTACGAATGTCGAAAGCTAGAAATAAAAGGAAATGGAGTTTGTATTAAATTGTGATGCAAAAAAGTATGTCGTTAGATTTGTGGTAATTTATAATGGTGGTTTACCGCTTAAATTGGATGGTTTCGCAATGCCTATAAATTCCAGCCTGTTCGTTCAAATTCTATTCAATCTCTTATTTGAATTGCACTTGTCAAGAAGAACGCTGTTAAACATGAATACATTGTCATTTCTTTTTTCTGTTCTAGCCGCTACTGGCATAGCAACGGTGCAGACTGAAGGCGCAATCATAAATACTGGAAGTAAAAGTAAGTAAACGTCATTCCTTTAATCATAAATTAACTACTTTAAACATTTTGTGTTTAGCCTTCGAACATTGATACTTGATTCATTTTTGTATCTATTAATATAGGTGATTAATTATAATTTCTAACTTTAGTAGCAGTTAACGAAGATCTAGTGCTGGAGGATCAACTGAAAGGGGTAATAGACGCGGCGGTTGTAAACTATTGTGACGATAAAACTAATAATCCTACTAGACGAAGAAGACAGGCAGACTTTGATGAAACGCAACTTCACAAATTTCATGAAGACGAAAGGGCTGCAAAAAGACAAGATTCTAACAGTGAGTAAACTCCAACAATATTGTTTCAACCCTAATAATAAATTATTTAATTATGTGCATTGTAAATAATTCATTTCTTTGCAAACCTAGGTGCGACTTTATTGGATGAATATGTGACTGATGTTTTTGAAGAACTTCAAGGGATAATTGACCAGTATTGTCGTACAGATTTTCAGCTAGAAAATAGTGGTAGCCCGAAACGAAAGCGGCAGTATTATAATTACTACAGAAACAAGCGTGACATTACAAGAAGTGTGAGCAAACGTCAAAGTATCAACAGACAGGTGTACGAAGCTATTATCAAGCGATCCAGAAAATAAGTAGCCAATTAGCAATAATTATTTAGATTTGACATAGCCCTAACGAATCGAACATATTTGTAAGAAATAAATGACACTTTCCCATAAACAAATAACATGCATCGTTCTTGGCGTTGTTGCTAGAAGTACTGCATAGAAAATCAGAACCATTTTTATTCTAATGAATGAAGTATTTTATTCCTAATTGTTCTTTAACGTCATAGCTTCATAGATTTAGGAATAAATGGCATCACTTCCTACTTCTGCACCATCAAAATATGAGAAATACAACCTAATGAGGGTAGCAAAATAATATTTTTCGTGAGATAGTTCATACCTCTTTTCTTAAGCTATATAGCTATGTACTACTGAATAAAGAAGGCCTTTAATCAGTTTAATCATACAAATGTATTACGTTGAATAACCTAACTTAAGGTACTAACATATATACTGTCAATTTCTGTCGAACAGGAAAACTCGTAATAAATCGGCACATATTTGCTTTCTGGAGGCTCTTGACATAATTCGCAAATACTCGGTAGACTAAGACTGTATATTATTATGTATCTGCATAATAATATTATATGTATAACTTGAGTGTAACTGCAAAGTCCATAGCAATATAATTGGACTTCGGCCACTTTGCAGTTACACTCACGATATGTACTTTTGCCCTGGCATTCTTAAAATGAAACCATCTGAGTTCACAGCTCAGTAATTACCTACAGGAAGTAAATACAGAAGAACCAAAACGACAATTTTTCACTCAACTTTGTTTACCCCGTCGACGGTTTTGCCCCATCTTACATTATAATTAGTGCTGCCCTAGTCTAGTCTGACTTGACTAGACTTTTCAGCCTTTTTCGGCCACTTGACTTGGCTAGACTAGACTAACTGACTCTTCAAAACTTGTGACTTGACTAGACTAGACTAGCAAGAGGCGCAGAACAAAATGACTAGACTAGACTAGACTAGCCGCGATTCTTCCCACGTTAAGGGATAGCTCACTAGTTGACTAGACTAGACTTGACTAGGGTAGATTTTGTTTTGACTAGACTAGACTAGGCATGCCTCGAAAACAGTGTGACTTGACTAGACTAGACTAGCTGCCTTAGATTTTGGACGGGACTAGACTTTACTAGACTAGCAAAAATTATGGGCAGCACTGGCTGCCTCGCTGCCTGCAGCAGAGAGGCAAGATTTGTATTGTACTCGCTAATAATACCGCGGAAGAGTGCCTGGAATACACTCGCCATTAATCTGTTAATGCCAGTAGTACGTCGTAACATAAATATGCGTGACCGTGTTCGTATGCACAGTCAACAGTTGGATTTTCTATTTATATTTAATTTAAAATTGCAGAGTAGGTGCGTCAGCTTCTAGTGAATTTCTGCACCGTCATTTTCCTTTTTTATGTAATTACTTCTCATTATTATTGCCAAGCTGATTTGTATTCTGGACTTTTCCGCACTTGACACAAGAAGGAAATTTCAATCAAATTGCTATACAGTGACAAGTAAATAATAAAATATTTATATCCAATATTCGTAGCGAGGAAACCCAAATATGTAGTTGATAGTATGTGCATTAATAGACTCCTACGTCTGACATTACGTCATGCAATTGACAAGTTGCACAATACACAATACGAATTTTCCCCTTGTCATCCTTTGGAGTTAACCGCCTCATTCCGAGAAGTAAACGTAATAAATTAAGCATTTAATTTACATTTAAGTAAATGCTGCACCTTAATTGTAGCTGATTCCACTGAACTTGTGTAACCCTGTTGCCTGTTGGTAGTGAATAAAAAAGTGTGATATTGAAGTAGCAGTGTCAGTGTCAGATTGAAGATCATATACTAAACGTCGAAAGTTGAAAGTAACTTGAACCTTTTTTAGTTTAGCAGTTCTCGAGTTTGCAAAGCTATGAAATTAATTTATCGATATTAAAAACAGGAATTAAAAATGAAACAGAGTGTTTATCTAGTAGAGAAAACGCAAGTGATACTGGTGATTCTGTTTTGTGTCGTTTTTAATTTACTTTGCGATGCGGAAGCGTACAAACGTGAGTCATTTTAATATTAAATAATATAATAAGCTCTTAAAAATTCAATCGTATTCAGATTAGATGTAGGCTAGATCTAGATGCTATTGCCGTTTTAATGGCGAGATTATAATATTGAATGTGAGTATTTTTACTTTTTACTATTTCCAGTCCCATCATATGCAAAAATTCCGGAATCGTCTACAGTCTCTACAGCTTCTGATTACACAATAACTGATTTTACTGAGCAAGCAAAGGCTCCAATGCACCAACTTCCACCCCTTCAATGGACGGAGCACTGGGTGGACCACGACAGTCAATTAAAACTTGCATTTGCCGATGATTACGTGGCCCTCTATTTCGACGACACCATCAAGTCCGCAGTCCCTTGGGTTTACGAATTCATTTCGAAAATCTGGCAATATTCAACAACTACGTTTGGACCCTTTGGCTCGGACCCACGCATTTACATTGTGCTTCACACAGGAAGTTCGTATACAGCGGAACTTTCTAATATCAAGTCATTTATAGACGAAGAATATGAAAATAAAAAAGTAATCGATTTTGATCAACCAATTACAACTGGATGGAATGATGAAATCCCTTTTAACCAAGATCTTATTCTTAGTCAGGTAATTTAATTTAATTGATTATCAAAACAAGTTATTGCAAGCAATTTTGACATTTAAAATTGATAAAAAATGTGATTCACAGATTGCCATTCTCATAATTCAAGTTGCCAGAGAAACTGGAAACTGGCCAGCATTCCTCAATGAACAATTTAAATTCCATGAGATCCTTGTCTATGACATATACAATGGTTTGAACAGAAGTGAAGATGCAAGTAGATACAAAAACCAATGGTTGAAGGTCAGCGTTGACATGCCAAGAAAGAACACCTTCTGGCTTCGCGATTGGTTTTATCCCATTTACAGTAAATATGGGGAAACTAAAGTAATCAACAGGTTTTTCGATGCTGTTTATAATAACTGGCCTAGAAATGGATCCGACTATGTGGGTAAAATGAACTTGGGGGAATTTGTTCATTTTTGGAGCGGAACTGCTGGCGAAGACCTAACAAGTTTGGCTATACAAAGTTTTGGGTGGAGTGCGCAGGACAAAAAGGATCTGGCTCAAGCAAGGGTTGATTATCCAGCGTTGAATTATCCTTATAAAGGTAGGTACTTTGCAAAATATTTTATCACAGAATCTTTTCTTTTAAGGAAAACTTCTTACTACATTATTGTTTATGAATTTAGATACGCAAGATGGAAATATCCCCCAAGTGTGGATCGAGCATTGGGACGACCATGACAGAGAATTAAAACTAGTTTATTTCGACGATGACGTGGTATTTTATTTTGACCAGTCAGTCAGTCAATCTACCATGTGGCCATTTAAACTACTGTCTGAGGCCTGGAGCTACGCCAAAGATGCATACGGCCCTCTGAGTGAAGATCAAAATTTGTATATAATTTTACACAATAACATGACCACTTGTAATAGTTCAAAAAGTACGTCCTACTTGGAAAAAAATTACGAAGGCCGCAATACAATCGACTGTGGTCAACCATCGTGGGAATCCCAAGCTTCAAGTAGTATGGATACATTGATTAAAAATGTTGCACTTTTAATTCTTCGCAATGCCCGAGGAACCGGAAATTGGCCAGGTCTAAAAGTGTCTGATTGGTCAATGGCGGACATTCTCGTATACGACATTTACAGAGGATTGCGAATGCCAAAAGATGCAGATAGATGGTTTACACAGATGCAGAATGCAACGGAAATGGTTCCGGAAGTGAACACTTATTGGTTTAGGGACTGGTACTTCCCCATTTATGAGAATTATGGGGGGAAAGAAGCTTTGAATAAATACTTGACCATCGTCAATACATTTTGGCCACACACTGAGCAAGATTATACACGGAGCTATGATTTGGGCACAATGGTCCATTTTTGGAGTGGCGCTACTGGGGAAAATTTGTGGTCTTTGGCTGTAAGGGCCTTTAAATGGAGCGCATGGAATCATCGGAAGTATCTTAAAGCAAGAAGTAACTATACGGACGTCAAATATGCCGGTAAGCGGTTCAAAATTTCAAAAAACTTTCTCAAATTTTCTAAACATATTTAAAAAAAAAGCCAAATTGCAAGTGTTTTAACTTTTATGCCCGTCTTTTGTAAGATACCTACCAAAATTCGGCAGTGAAACTACCCCCTCAAAAGTGGAAGGAGCATTGGCAGGGGCACGAGGAAGATCTCACTCTGGTTCACATTGACTCCCACATTGCAGTCTACTTTGACCCCGAGATGGACACGACGATCACGTGGCCCTTTGAGCCACTGTCGCAAGCCAGACGCTACGCCCAAAGTATCTATGGCAGCTACACCATTGACCCCAATCTCTACGTCGTTCTTCACAATGATAATTACGACAAGTGTCGATCATCGAGAGGGGATTCATACATTACTCCTGAATACGAAAACCGAACTGTTGTGGACTGTGGAACCGAAGACGATATTTGGAAGTCACCTGATCAAAGTAAACTTTACTTTTTAAAATTTAAAAAGTTAGAAGTTCTTAAAATTGCCCTTTTAAAATTAAAAGCGGCTTTTCAAGGTTAACCTTCAAAACTGACAATGTTGTAGACACGCCGCTGGATAGCCTACTGTATGAAGTGAGTCGCGCTACCCTGAGAGAGGCTAAGGGAGTTGGAAACTGGCCAATTTTTGACGTGTCACGGTGGGAAATGGCGTCTATAGTTACGTACGACATCTACCAAGGAATTGGGAGAACGAAGGAGGCGGACAAATGGCTTCAAAAAATCTTAAAAAATTCAATAAATGACCCCCGTGAAAATACATTCTGGATACGCGATTGGTTCTATCCCATTTATGCCAAGCACGGAGGGGCAACTGTGCTCAACAGGTTTCTTGAGATCTTGAAACTCTACTGGCCTAAGGATGACTCCGGTGTTAACTATGAAAAGGATTTGAAAGTTGGAGAATTTATTCATTTCTGGAGTGGGGCTGCGGGGGTGAATCTCACTTCGGTGGCAAAGAAGACATTTAGATGGAGTTCGGATTACCAGGAGCAACTAGAAGAAGCAATCGTGGAGTATCCGGACATTCAGTATAAAGGTTAGTGGTCACTTCTATGATTAGTGGTTTCTGTCTTAAATGCCCTTTAAGATCAATTAATTATTTTAATGGACTTCAGCAAAATGTTTGATGCTTTAACCGTACTAGTAGGGTATTTTAGTGCAGTATGTTTAATATTTAACACGTATTTACAGTTTACCAACTCTTAGAAACACATCAGTAGTAGCATTATTCTTAGAATTGTTTATTTATACCAATATTACTTTTTATATTATTATTAGCACCATAATCTAAACAGTTAAAAACTCAATATCTTAATAAACTTTTATTTAAATATCTGAAGCAAGAAATTACCAAGCAGAAACGGTTTGCTAGTATTCATTTGTCATTTTATTTCAATCTTTTGAAGCATCTTCATGAATATTATGCATCTACAACAGCATTTCCGTGTTAAGTTACTTAAAAATTAGCAAGGAATAAATACGATTATTTAAGGATTCATCTTAAACTTGAGACACAGTGAAAGTGCAGACATTAATCCTTTATGACAGCTATTACACGTACATGAACGAATTTTTCTTGCAAACACAATAAAACTGATGCCAGACTGACCTATTTGACTTGTTATTGCAGATTTGAATGAGGCGATAGTATACGATACCACCCTCCTTTTACTCAATGAAGACCAGCTTAACCTGGGACACGCCGAATTACTATTTAAAGTGCATGCGGACGAACACACAACCATCTATTTTGACTCTGACGTTCGTCGATCTGTGAAATGGCCATTTTTCTTTCTGTCTCATGCATTGCAGATTACAAAAGCCACCTACGACACTGTACGCACAACACCTGTCTCAAATGTAAGATTATTGCTCCATGCCGACAAACATCAAGGATGCAAAACCCAATTGAATGTAGCGAGTAATAATGCCTTAAACGGTAGTTCTCACATTATTGACTGTGGTAAGGACTCAAAGGACGCCTGGTTGGACGATTCTCCTGCAAATAAAGATGATTTGATTCAAGAATTTTCCACTTTAGTTCAAACCAGTGCAGGTTTAACTAATGGCAGAGAACCTTACAATAGAGGTCCATTTGTTCAAATGATGGTCTTCGATACATACCTTAAGCTAGGACTGCTTCACGATGCACATCGAATACTAGCAAAGTCGTTCAACGAGGACGAAATTCAATCCGGAGGTGATCACTTTTGGATCCGTGATTGGTACCTTCCCATCTACACAACTTATGGCGGGGCCTTCGTTCTGAATAATTTCATGTCGCTTCTCTTAACCAACTGGATGAATCGAAATAGTTTGAAACTTATTCACAAAATGAACGTTGGACAGCTGACGCACTTTTGGAGTGGTGCAGCTGGGTATAATCTCTTAGAATCAGGACAAAATACATTTGGGAAAAATTCCCGCTATCAGCACCTCTTTGTCGAAGCACAAAAAGACTTTCCTCAAATACGATATCTGTGTAAGGAACTCAATAATTATTTTAAAAGTATTTTCTTTAAAAAACACATAATTTTTGAAAATTGCGATCCATATAATTCATTTCAGGTTACGACTGTGTATTTGACACTGAAACTAACAGTAGCGGGAACGACCTGTTAGTGATTGCCCTTAGCGTAACATGTGCTTTTGTCGTTCTAATTTCAATCCTAATTCCCTTACTTGTGTATCGAAGCAAGATTCATAAACTTAAAAAGCGACTGCGCGAATTGACTCCAGAAGAAATACAAGAATTTTTCCAAGGAAGTTCAAAACCTGGTCAAAACGTTGAAAATTGGCACATCTCATGCCAGCCCTTTAACACGGATCTTGAAATTGCTCTGGATAACCTCATCGTTTGTACGTGGCTCAAAAGTTTACTATTAAAAGCAAATTGGAACAGTCATAATTATTATTAATGTTTTTTACATACTAGATCATGACAAGGTGCTGGGGACCGGCGAATACGGCCTCGTACTAAGTGGAGTACTAACAAACGCAAATGATGACGCAGCAGCCAATAAGAAAGTTGCTGTGAAGACTGTAAAACCCGACGTTGATATTTCTCATTTCAAAGCCCTGCTTTCGGAACTCAAAGTATTGGGTAATTTGGGTGTGCACCCCAATATAGTGTCTCTTGAAGGGGCGCATACTTCTAACATTAGAAACCGTAAGTATCACAAAATAGGCCCTAAATTAGTTATTATTAAATTATTGTGTACTAATTGTGAGTTCACTTATCTTTTTTACTTTTGTGTGAGCCAGGTGAAGTGTTTGTTGCATTGGAATTCTGTGCCAAAGGAGATTTACTGGGTTACATTCAGAAGAACAAAGGATTTTATCGAGATTTGCTAAGTATTGAACCAATAGAGGAAAACATCAAAGTTATTGTGGCCAAACGGGATCATTTATATGAAAACAAAATCGATCACTTGTACACAAACGAAGTGGAAGCCAAAATCGATCACTTGTATACAAACGAAGTGGAAGCTTTCTCAACAATTAATCTTGTAGAATGGTCAACTCAAATCTCGGATGGAATGGCCTACATTGCCTCTAAAAAAGTAAATTTATAATGCATAAGATATTTTTCAGACTATAATGGACACATTAATTTGTTTAATTAATTAATTAATTGTTTGTTGATACAAAAAGGTGATCCATGGTGATTTGGCGGCAAGAAATATTCTTCTTTCAGCTGACAATGTGGCTAAAATTAGTGATTTTGGTCTGTCACGTCAATTGGTCAATTACTCGAATTATATGAAAACTTCGAAGGTGACCTGCTGTTCTACTAAATCCGCCCAAAAACTGCTTTTCTATTAATACATTCTAATACTAAATTAGTTTTTTAAACTTGGCATTATTGTAGACACCCGTCCCCTTTAGATGGATGGCGATAGAAGCTCTTCTCGAAATGAAATTTTCTACAGAGTCTGATGTATGGGCTTTTGGTGTGACTTTGTATGAAATATTCTCACTGGGATCTCTGCCCTATCCCGGCTGCAATTGGACTCATGAATTTGTGGACCAACTAGTGGCTGGGTATAGACTAGGCGTTCCTGAGTATGGGAATGAGGACATGTAAGTAGTACATTTCATAATAATTAAACAAAATACTCGTTATTATAATAATTATTAGTTTTCAAAGAAATAAAAGGTATTATTTATTTTTGGCCGCGTAGTTATAGACTGATGATGAATTGCATGAGGAAGGAGCCTTCAGAAAGAATAACATTTCCACAGATTGTCACAAAGTTCCAAGATATTCAAGCTAAGCTTAATTTAGAGGATCGTTTGAAGGCTTCACCAGCCATAGCTTAGTCCACACAAAAGGACACAAGCAAAAGGATCGATTTAAATACCAAATATTATTTAATCCTTTTTTTAAATCCTGTACAAATACTAATTACATATATATGTACATAGGGATAGGGCTGCAAATGACATTAACTTTAATAATAATAATAGTTTTAGCAACGCTTGCACACATTGAAAATTAAATTTTTCTCACTATACTACTAAGTTGCTGTATTTTCCTTTTCTTTACTGACATTGCGGTGTTTTAGCAATCCATTAAAACACCTCGATTTAAACATTCATTTATTTACAACATTTATTTACAGTGGAATTATAATTACTTAGATAGGCAGTATATATCCTACACATTCGTGAATGCGACAAGTAAGCCTGCAATTTTGGTAGTTATAAAGTCAACAAAATTAATCGTAGACATTCTTTCCATGACGTGAAAGGAGCCGACTGCTATTCCAGA
The DNA here is from genome assembly GCA_034695205.1 of Dicyrtoma fusca. NCBI lineage: Eukaryota > Metazoa > Arthropoda > Collembola > Symphypleona > Dicyrtomidae > Dicyrtoma > Dicyrtoma fusca. The sequence continues at coordinate 12,061 of JAQFZC010002296.1, read as the reverse complement.
ATTAGGAATTGCCCTTAATTGACTTTTGATATATTTTAAATCAATGTTAAAGAGTTTATTCCGTATTCTAGTGTGAAGGATGGTATTTACTAAAAGTAACTGCATTTTGATCGACTGGATTTGCTCTGGGATGAGAAAGGCTTTATCATGGACAGATATATAGTCGAAGCTTGCTCCAATGGCAATGTAGACACCAACGGCCCCCACCAGGGGAAACTCTCCGAATGAATGGATTGCAAATGTTAAAAACGCAATGGTAGAACTGATACAATATAATTTGTGAGTATAGATTATGTAGCTTTGGGTTTGATTAAAGAGCTGGATTCTCAGTTGCAGTTTGCGCAACATGATGCAAGCCTTTGTTATTATTTGACGCTTGAATTGTGATGCTTCCTGCGGACTGCCGCTGTAGTTTCTAAACCAGTTAAAATATATAGAATTTGAATATTATTCATTCAAAATTAGAATATAAACTTTAAAAAAAATATTATCTCACTTTAACTTCAGAACATCAATCATTTTAGTTTTAAGCTCCTCATTTGACTTGTCCATGAAAGAAATTTGGATGAAGACGACGAAGAAGGCTGTTGCAAATTCGAAGGAAAAAATGATTCCCTGAAATATGGTCATACTAGTGAATTTTAATACTAAAACTATATTAAAGTTATTAAATTTTGAATCCATGACAGCATCCCATCTTGCTATAACAAGAACCACAATAGTTGCCCCAATGACAATATGACACAAAAGTTTTTGAATAAGTTCTTCAACGGATAATTTGGTCAACCCTCGAGGCTTCTCTACCTTGTATCCACCTAAGTAATGGCAAATATATTCAAAATGGTTACATTTACATAATAGAGCGACATAAATATTAAATATGTTACGACATTTTCAAGAAGCAACAAGCATAATGTGAACTGTACCTCCTTGCGTCTCAAAGATAGTGTTCCACATCAGTATGACAGTGCTTCTCCACAGGGCCTATTTTAAGCAAATTTAACTGCGTGCCAAATGGAAGAAAAAGGCAATTTTGAGCTCAAAGGAGGACTTTTGAAAAAGGGCAATTTGTGGCTCGAAAAGGGCAATTTTACAGCAGTTTTTTAAAAAATATGCTCAAAAATGGGGCAAATCACTGGGTGCCAATTTAAAGGCTGCGTTCCAAAATAGTAGGGCTGCGTGCCATTATGGCACCCAGTTAACATGTTAAAATAGGCCCTGCTTCTCCAACGAAAGAAACAAAGGAGCTTCCACTGGAAGATCATCCAACAAAAATTAAAAAGATATAATCGAACTACAACAACATAGGTAGGGGTTGAATCGATCAGAAATACAGACTCGAAGAAAATAAAAGATAGGTACAGCGTATGTAGAAAGGAAGTAATGAACAAAAATGTGCAAATCAGCCTTTTCCACTGAGATTCTTGCTCCACCATCTTCCCTGTGGTGGAGTCTACTGTAAATGGAAAAAGATTCAAGTGAGATAAGATTGCCATGAAAGTGAAATTGAAGTGAAATTGAAGTGATGCTCACTCATGGTCAACATCTTGCTATTGTTAAGGTCCTATCCTAAACAACTTCAGCTACTATGCTGGAATAAGATGAACGTAGAGGTTCAGGCTTGGCAAATGTGAGATTTAGAAAGAGAGATTTATTGGTGTGTAAGCTTTGGTAGCTGGCCTCCTTCTAAAGTGAAAGGAGGAAAGGTTACAGTGAGTGAGCGTGGATGCTCTGTGTAAGTGTGTGTGTGTGTGTTGCATGTGACTTGCAGTAAGCGCCACAGTCGCTCCTCGTGGGGAAGCGACCAGTGGTGCAGATTAGAAAGGCGAGGCAGGAGCCTGCCAACTAGTGAGCACGGCTGGAAGTCGACGAGGCAAATGTGCGGCTAAGTGAAAGGGTGCCATGTGCGTGGATCATTGGATGGGTTCCATGCAAGTCCGATGTGCGTGGATCATTGGATAGGTTCCATGCACGTCGGGTATGCGTGGCTCCTTGGATTGGTGCCTTAACACTATATTATTGGAAACTACACCTTTTCGCAAGTTTAATATTGAATTTGCCCTTAACTGTACGAAATGTGAACATGAGTAAATGCTGATGACCGTCACGTAGTGTGTTCCAACGATATGAAAGAACGTTATTGCTGTTTTTGCTTTTGCCATTTGCTGACCTCTAATTGTCTGTGGCTCGCAGTGCCTACTGTGAACTGCAATTTGTAATAAATTATTATCTTTGTCATTTTAATTGCCAAAATTGTTTTGACTAATACTTTTCGACGATACATTTAAATGACTTCTATGCCCTACTGTCAAACTTAAATTGTTCTGCAAATATTTGGTCCATGAGTAATTAAAATGAAGTAGTTTAAGTTTATACGAATAAAATCGTGATTATTGTTATGCACACATTTCGAACAGTAATCGATGCCATTTGCCCTTTGCAACAGAATATCGCCAAAACTCCGATTCTGAGCTCACATTATAACCAGTACAGGTTGGTCTGGCGGTTAATAAGTTTGTTAAGTCCTTCTGGTTAAGCAACAGCCAAGCTCATTCTGAAATGGATGGGTGACCTGTGCTCGGTAATCCTGCAAGGCTCTGTGGTATGTACGTTGCAGGTCCTAGAGTTCATTCTCTAGGCTTTCTAAAGCTACCTTCTCTAGAAAGAGTAGTCAGAAATTATAAAATCAAATAAAAATTAATGACTATAGTGAGTAGTAATGTAGCCAAAGGTGTCTATCCCTGGAAATCAATGAGAATTCGCTGTGGATTTGACGTATTAAAGCAATTCCTTTACTTTACATGTGAAGCAAGGCTAGCCGAGTCTAGTCGGACTAGACTAGCAAACTATAGACTAGAGTAGACTACTGAGCTTTTTTGGCCGGTTCGACTAGACTTAGACTAGACTAGACTAGCCAAGGGTGGAAAAAATCGTAAATTTACCAGACTACACTAGCAAGAGCCCTCGAGCAAAATGACTAGACTAGACTAGCCGCAATTTTCCCCACGTTAATGGATAGACAATTGTTTGACTAGACCAGACTAGACTATTTAGGTAGGCAAAACAGCATGACTAGACTAGACTAGCGGATGATTATCAAATCTCTTATGATTTCGCCCAGGAGCAAAAATACATAGTATTATTTTGTTGTACCTACAACTTCTCTGGCGTCTGCTAACAGTATGTATAACTAATAAGTAATAATATATTTTACTAGTAGTTATAAGTCTGTATCTATACTTCACGAGTAAACAGGTTGTAAATTGGTACTGACATTGTAGGTACAACTACACTATCACAATCTCGAATCAACTATTATACTAATCGGTTGTTTTTTTAAAAAACTAAACCATAGTTAAGTAATACAAACTGGAATGGATTTTGGGTACACTCGGGCTCTAGAAAACAAAAGTCCACCAAAACGCTCAATAAGATTCAACACAGGATAATTAATTGTATTAGAATTTGATTATTGTCCTTCACTTTAAAGTTTAAGTTGAATCGAAATATTGCAGTTCAAACTTGAGAATCGTAGTCAGCAGACTAGTAAGGCAACTCTGAAGTAGCCTGACGACCTGCCTAGTAAATAACGCTTTCTCAAAACGGTCAAAACTAGTAAATAACGCTTTCTCAAAACGGTCAAAACTAGTAAATAACGCTTTTTCAAAACGGTCAAAACTATTACGTTACACTTCCGAAAAGCAAAATAACTAGAAATTACCGTTTTCAAAAACATTCCACACTCACAATCAGTATATTACCGTTTCGAAAAGACTAGAGCTATGATAGTTATTACTAAACAATAATCTTCGAAAGAATATTATTAGTTTTATACTAACATTTAGGTTTATTTATAGCTCTTACATCGATCAACCGTCAGTCTTACAAAATTGCTGAAATAAATGAATATTTATATTTCGTCGTTCCTATTTGCCTTCCGTAAATGAACTACATACAGTATTTCCGCATACTATTCCTTGTAGGCACTCGGACCCCCACGAACACTATAACAGACCCGCATGTCGATAGATCATTTTGGGAAGTAAAAACTCAATCTACAAAACCAAATCGTATATAAGTATTGCAGTTTAGTAATTACCTACCTACATTTACAAATGCTCCACACAACCACAAAATCATGTAGCCACACACTTGCGCACTTATACAGACACTAGACACAGCACAGCAACAGTACGAAATGAAAGCAATTATACTTTGTGCTGTAAGATGCTTATTTTGGTTCTAATCAGTCCGAATTTTTTATTTCAATTGCGTCTTATTTACATGATTAAAGTTAGATATGTAGGTATTTAACATGAAGTGCATGACGCCTTACAATTAAACTCAACCAAGTCTGGTAATTGCTTCAGCCTCCATTGTTATTGTGTACAACAACCTAGTTAGCATCTTTCTATTTCCTAAAGAGCTCAGTAGCTCACAATCCTTTTATTTAGTCTAGGAGACAGTCACTTCATCATAAAGCGGCTCTCATCTATATTTTAGTTGCTGGGCAGCTGGGCCCAACGATTACACCTAATGTATAGTATGTATATACCAATGTCTAAGTATATACCAACATCACTCTTAATTTTAGCTGATGCATATCTATACACAGACCATAACTCTTACATGTAATAATTACATATAATTACTAATAATTAGTAATGCCGTTTTGGTGTTATTCATAGAGTAGCCTTCTACCCTCAACACTTTAGTCATCATTTAATCATTTATAATGCGTGCGTTAGTTTCATTTTATTACTTTGGTTAGTGGACTAAGCGAGTAGCTGTTATGTTGTAATAATCACTAGGCGTTAAAGACTCTTCTATTTAAAAGACAATTTACTATTATTATCATTCTCTTTTTAGTCCATAAATGCCTAGTTTAATTTCACTTATTACTTTTGATGTACCTACTTCCTATAACTACATAATATGTAGGTAGTCCAAAGTATGACGAACCCATCTTTCCTGCTGTGCTATCAAAAATTTGCTCCCAGACCATGTTTGTCCAAAAACGAACTATTGGTCACATTCTTAAATATATTTACAGTAAACCTTCTAATAGAAGACGGGTCTCTAATAAACGGCGGGGGTCGAACTGAGTCTTACTAATAGAAGTCGGGGCCTTCTATTATAAGCTTTACGGTACAACATTCATCAACGTTTACAAATACGGCTGTGTCCACGGCAATGTAAATAAACAAAAGTAAATACGACACACTAAATTAGTACTTCTATGTCCTAGAAAAGGTGTATTAGCATCCAGTTTCCTTCAGAAATAGGTATGTATGTAATTAGCCAAGTCCCGGCTTTCTTGCGTTGTAATTTTCGGTCATTCTTTAAATCTATAAAACAATTAAATTCATAAAGTGGACGATTCAATGTAATTAATGTAGTAATCACAATCAAAGTTAATTCTTCAATTTAGAAATACAAATACATTGCTACTTCAGTTCCAACCCATTTGAACCCTTTTGTCTTGACACACGCCCTAATTACTTAATAGAAGAATGAAGGGCCAATAATAATTGCATAGTTAAGCTGTCAAAAACACACAAAGTATATTTGGAAATCCCAACAACAAATTGCAAACAAGCTACCTACATAATTACATAACTCAAAATACAATTGTACAAACTTCCCAATTGTTTACTTAAGTGGTAATCATTTCTCATTGTGACAAGTATCCTAATAAAATATTAAAATCAGTAATGCTTTAAATCAACGAAACCCCATTTCTGTATCTATGATATGAATCAATTTTGTTTTGTTCAACTCTATTTATACGTCAACTCAGCTTTTTGACAGAAACTTGGAGGCTAGACGTTTTAGAAACAAAAGGGAAAAAGGTGATGGAAAGACGAGTGCGTGAAACATTTCAGAAAAGGCGGTCACCAAATACTGATTAGGTACAATCCCCTTATTATTACAACTAGCTCTTTGATACTAGTATAGGTACTACATCTTCATAAAAATAATAAAATAATTTTATTAGTAGAAAATACAAAAATTAAGGGCTTGTGTTTCACTATTGTTCGCCAAATCGATAAAACTCGTTTTTCGTCAGATTAAGTGTTTAGTAAAATAAGTGATGCATAAATAACCTTCTAAACATTTTTACCTTTTTTACGCCTGTAATTATATCATTATGGCATTAACTCGACTCATTAAGTTTAAGTAGCATCCCGCAGTTGCAAACATTTATACATAGGTAATTATAATTACAAAAAATAATTTCACGTTTGCGAACAAGCCCATAACTGTTTCCTAATACCGAACATTTTCGAACATACACGTATACGCAGTATATGTAGCTACTTAGGTAAGTGTCTATATTATACTCTTTTGTAATTCTTTCACAATGAAAAGGTCCACCACTATTTTCACAATGCTCGTCTTTTTATTAACAATTAACACGAGCTGCATATTTTGTCAAATACAAAGTTGGTTGGTTGGTTCTCTATGAATAGCTCCTACATTACCTCGTAAATAACGAGTTCACAACAGAAATTATACGTGTTGAGTTCTTGTAGCACACGTCCAAGTGTATTGTAGTGGATCTGCAGTAAAAATTGGCTCGATTCATGCCCAAATAAGACACGCTACAACGTAACAAAAAATAAGCTATTAAAGCGTGTACTTTGCTAAAGAAACATTTATTTTTATACGACATTACTCGTTGCCGCTAACACTTGTATCACAATGCTTGCTCACCCATTTTTAAGTTATTTCGGCCTTACAATACTAATGCAGGCTGTAAATGCTAGAGAACAATTTGAATCCGAACAAATAATTAAAGTGACACAATTCAGTGAGTTTCTTCTCCAGTTTAAATCGATACAAGAACACAATTTTTGCTCTTATACCTTCACGTACATTAGTAGCCTCAATGTTAATAGTAATTTAACAGATTTTAAAATCCAAGACGTGAACCAAGGGCTGTTTAGTCAGAATGTAACAATCAAAGATACAAGAATCTTGCTCAATAGCAAAACAAAACCAAAATCGGCACCCGATTTAAAAGTGGAGAAAAATTTACTACGAAAACACATACGCCACTGTGAAACTCAAGTTATAATTTTCACTAAAGAATTCGCATTAATTGAAACTACACAGCAGGGCGAAATCAACGTCATTATGAATATTGGCCAACATCACAAAGATACTTACATTTTCGTGAGCAGCAGTGCGTCCCATTTAAAAACTTTATTTTCAAAATTGCCTCCAAGAACACTGAAATATGTTATAGGGCTCGAAATCGTGAAGGATTCAAATTTTCAAAATGATCCAGTAAAAATCCCGCGTGTGGAAAGAGAGGGTGTTTCAATGAGCGGCGCTCGTTTAAAAATGGTTGGCGTTCACATCCCGCCCCTAGTCCTAATAAAAAACGGTAAATTTGTTGGTGGCGTCCTCTACAATCTCCATCACAGTGCGGCAAAAAATTACAATTTTTCCTTCATTTTTGACGTGACACCCTTCGGGGCAGGCGGGAAACTACCCAATGGAACCCTTGTAGGAATGTTCGGGGAAATAATGTACAGACGCTACGATGTTGCAGTGGCAATGCGGATTCAATACCCGATCGGACGTTTCATTGACGTAAGCAACTACATGTCGGACCACCCCGTAGTTTTTATAACGGGTGTCCCAACTGGCCTTGTGCCCTTGGGGGCCATTCTCTACCCCTTTACAGTGGAACTCTGGGCACTGACACTCTTCGCATTTATTTTGATTTTGCCGCCCCTTCTTATAACGGTGAAATTCGACGAAAAAATGCCATCAAAAAAAGCGTGGCCAAAAAATCAGAACAAACTATGGGATATAAATACAAGGCACCTATACAGTGCGTTCCTTATACCCTTCGGCCTTACATTGGACCAAGGCGTCCCGATTTCCCGGGGAAATAAAATGCGATTTCTATCCTTTTTATGGATGATATTAGCCCTTTTACTAGGAAATACATACAAGGAGAAACTATTCACATTTCTAACGTTCCCCGTGTCCGAATCGATCCCAAAAACGATGGAAGAGCTCCACCTTCGAACGGACTACAAAGTCATATTTTACTACTGGAAAAGCTCCGTCTTTGACAAGATCAAAGCATCTAATCAAAAGATACATAAGGACATCGTCAAACGGATTGTAATGGAGCCGAGTGCACCAAAATGCGTCCTAGCGGCTATTCTTGAACCCAAAACTGTTTGTATGGGCGGGAAGCCCATACTGCGCTTTACCTTAGCGAGCAATGCCACGCTCGTTAAATCCTTCGAGGCAGGGGTGTACAGTAGCGACGTCTTTAATATGCACCCTTTATACGTGGGCATCGGATTTCCAAAGAATTCTATTTATACCAAAGATTATTCCACTTTCACGTCCATGTTGAGGGATGCCGGGATTGTGGAATTTTGGGAGGAAATTGAGCTTGAAGCATCCCAAAAGCAGGGGCAGGACTGGATGGCAAAACAGAAGGAAAGCAGAACTTATGGGCTATTGACGAATCTCGTTGAGGATTATAGACATCCGGTGAAGCCGCTGAAAATCAGCAATTTTTACATCGTTTTTATTCTGCTGGGAGGCGGCTGTTTGACGGCCATGCTAAGTTTTGCCGTAGAAGCCTCACGTGGAAAAGTCAATGGATGTATGGGAAGTATACTCCAAGGGTTGAAAAAATTCGGCAATCTGTCTATCTTTGGACCCAAAAAGACGCACATCATCGATCCCTACTACATGTTCGAATTGCACGGGAGAAAAGATTGGGACACGCATGTTTATCCGGAGAAACAGGCGAACGGGAAATTTTAACCAAGGAAAATAATTCATAATTATTATTAATAATAAGGCAAAGTTGCAGGGGAGAAAAGGGACTCTTTTCCCCTTCTCGAAAACTGTGAATTATAATTACCTATACGTATGAGCACTAGGAAGGTTTGAAAAATTTAAGTGTATGAATTGTGTTTGTACGTACACACAATGCATTTATAGCGAATACAAATTAAAGTAATAAATTACGCCATTATGTTAATATTACTGATGTAGGTAGGCACCTACATATATGTAGATGTATATAATTACCATTCGTGCTTATTAAGGTTGTATTAGCATACATATACACTTTGCAGTGAGTTTCGAGTTTGTTGCATACGTTAATAAATGTTTTGCACTTTTTAGGAGCAGGAAGTATATTTTTGTAGTGTATTCAGGAAGCTATGACTTTTAAGCTCGTGTGAATAAAAGTATTCTTTCATCTACAAAAACTCAACTACTCTGATGAGGGCTCTGGGAGTTGTAAATTGAATCTAATTTTAACTTCAAAATATTGTGTACCTGTTAATGAAAGGCGGTATTATTTGTAATATTGAATAGCCCGAAACTCGAATAAAGTTACAATTTGTACATACACTGGCATCTAATAAGTATTAGAATGTTATAAATCCTGAATCCTGAAGCACCTAAATAACAACTATTGTGTTTTGTTAATTAATTAACTATTTGTGTAAATGTCATAAAATACGATATTTTTCGTCAAAGAAATCAGCTTTTCATCCCCTGCCCCCCCCCCCTGCCCTTGAGTTTTTGCCCCACAAAAGCAAATAGCTACAATAAAAGATGCAATTGACTTATCCATATGCTTGAAATGCTATTTTGATAATGCGGAACTTGGCAGTGTATTTGTACAGGAAGTACTAACCTGAACTTTAAAATATACAACAAATAAACAAAGTACTTAAACTTATTATTACAGAGTATTACTTAAGTATCCATGTGTAGTGTTTGTCTAAAAGTTTCCTGAAACCTTTCATCATTGCTATCTCTTCCACATTTAAACTTTGGCTACTTCGTGCAGTCCACATGTAAAAAGGTTGTTTACTGTAAAGTTGTGTCCATTGTAAGTCTAAACTTGGTACTCACAACTATTGTACAAGGCTTACAAGCATTTCCAGACAAATATAAACAAAATTATAATACCCACATTAGAACACAGAAGAGTAGAAAGTATCGCGATTCAACCTCCATTCACACTATGCAATTGTTTTTCCTCCTTTATTTACTCAAAAACTGTTGCTATATATTAGCACACAGGAAATCTATTTGTAAATACGTTTCTGGTTAACTGTAAGTCACAAAGTAAACCCTTTTAGCATACAATTTTTCACAGGTATGGGATTTTTATAATCCCCCGTGGTTGGCTTTATTTCAAGTAAAAACAGCCAGAACTAATTGCAACCTAATATTTGAAACAGTAAAGTCCATTAGCTAATGGTATAAATTATATAAAATCGGCTCTTAAAATGATACGTTCCGCAGTGTTATTGTCTGTCCCTTTTGTGGTTGCAATCATCACTCAAAGTGCTACTGCTGGTGCAAACTTTGTTTTAAAATCAACCCCGAATCTATTATTGAATCCAACAATTATCCAATTCAGTGACTGCCTCGTTCATTTCATTGAATTCAAAGAAATTGTCAACTACGAATCCATTACAATACCATTTTGCAAAACAACGACAGACCTTGCAAATTATAAGATGAATGTAGATCAAAACTCAAGAGCAAAACTATACAAAGTCCAGCACCTGCAGTGCATACTCCATGTCCTACTACTTGAGCGCACACTAAATGTACTGAAGGATTACCGTGTTAAAAGTGCTCGATCAAGAATGTTTAACCGCATGCTGTTTTCTCTTCCTCCGCTTTACGACGGAGAGAGTGCCATTCCTTCTGAAGCAATGACTTGGAATCTCCAGTACGTCGTTTACATCGTTAGTAAGGAACGCTCGAGTACAAAAGTATTTTCAGGAAAACAGATGGATTATCCTTTCGAATACCTTACGTCTCCGTACAGTCCCGCTGCAATCATATTTATACTTGTTTATGGAAAAGGTAAATCAAGTGATACAGAAACCCAAATACAATCAGGCTGGGCTCAATGTTGGTTCTGTAACTACCCCAGCTCAAAACTTTTCTACAAGTTTACATGCCCACAAAATCCAGAAGATTCAAAGAGTTGCTTCGATGCAATGATACAGTCCTACAGCAGCGCCATTCAAGATGGCCGGAACGTCAATTGGATTTTCAAAGATAATCCTGTCGACTCCAAGAACCATTTGACCGATGAAATTCCAATCAATGGATCTCCCTTCAGTCGAGCAGATCCACAGAATCCTGTGGGAATTGAAGCTGCGTCCGCAAAATTCATTCGAGAAGCTTTAAACTGGACGAATGGAGATAAGTGTGTCCGGCCGGGTCGTCCAAGCATTGGCTGCAATAGGATAACATTGATGACCATAACCCTAAACGATATTGTCAATTCCCACTATGGAGGCAGGTCATCCATTGCACGATTTCATTTTGTTGTATTTGGACTGGGCTCATCATACAGATTCATCACGTCTCATGGGATCTCAAGGACTGGGAACTCCATGGAGATTTTCATCAAGCCTTTTGAATGGCGAGTTTGGGTTTCCCTGGTAATATCTGGGATTTTACTTGGAATCGTCTTGGCAACTGATAGGAACGCGAACAGCAGCTTTGAAAAAGTGAAAAGTATTTCTTATAGGAAAGCACAGGAAATTTTAGGAAATATTTTCTGGCTTTGTAGGGCATTTGTTGAACAAAATACGGATTTCAGCAAATTAATTGGATGGTCCACTGCCCTATGCACCCTCTGGACATTACTGATAATGGTACTGTCCAATGTCTATCGAGGTTTCCTTCACACTGAATGTGTTTTGATCACGCCCTATAGAACTCACTGGACACATCTGATTGACCTGCCTAATTTCACGTACTATTTTGTTGTTGACCATCCTATGTGCAAACGTTATGGAAACTCTGCAGTAGACTTGTGCACTGCAGCATCCTATAAAGGCAGAATTAACGTATGCGACTTTATCAATTTACTTCTAACAATACAACAGGCAATACAGGCGAGGAAATACAACAACGAAAATAAGGACTATACTTGGATTTCAAACACTTTACACACGGGGCTCCGCTATATTTGCAAGGAGAATTTGAGGGACATAATAAGGACCAACAACAATTTACAAATTCCAGTCGA
>JAQFZC010002295.1:0-23846 GCA_034695205.1 Dicyrtoma fusca | reverse complement strand
TATTGGAGACCCGCGCATTATTCCATTCAGGCTCTCGGACCCCCACGTACAATTAGAGACCCGCGTATTAATAGAGACCAGCGTAGTAAAAGAATTTACGGTACCTACCGATGTATTAATGTCCCTACGTAAAGCGTATAATAGAGGAACTTCGTCATAAACGAACGAGTGAGCACGTAGAATATTAAACAATAAACACAGTATCCATTCAGAGAGCTTTCGGCTGGTTTCTCACGAACTAATCGTCTAAGGTCAACCCAAGAGATTCAATCAGAAGATTTTGGCTTCTGAAGTCATATAAGCTACACGTTCCACGTGTAACTAATACTTTTTAAGAGCAAAATGTTTTGTGTACTATTTTCAAATGTAAATCGAGAATCAGATGATTTTGACTTTTTGACAACATTCTTGTTGAAACGGTTTTTAATGCTTAAAATTGTTCTACTTAATGTTAGATCGTTTTAAAAAGGTGCAGGATTTACCCAAGTGCTTAAATGTGTAGCCGCATGGAATGTCCGCTTTACGGGTTTTTAGAAAGGTGCAAAATGTTCTATTCCCACGTTTTTGAAAAGGTGCATTTGGTACTAATTACACGTTTTTGAAAAGGTGCATTTGGTACTAATTACACGTTTTTGAAAAGGTGCATTTGGTACTAATTACACGTTTTTGAAAAGGTGCATTTGGCACTAATTACACGTTTTTGAAAAGGTGCATTTGGCACTAATTACACGTTTTTGAAAAGGTGCATTTGGTACTAATTACACGTTTTTGAAAAGGTGCATTTTGTACTAATTTAACGTTTTTGAAAAGGTGCATTTGGCACTAATTTAACGTTTTTGAAAAGGTGCATTTGGCACTAATTTAACGTTTTTGAAAAGGGGCATTGCTCACTGAACGTTTTTAAAAAATTGCATTTTGTACTAATTACAAGTATTTGAGAAGGTGCATTTTGTCCTAAATAAGAGTTTTTGAAAAGGTGCAAAATGTGATTTTTTACGTTGTTCAAAAGCGCGATTGATTAAAAACTTACGTTGTTCAAAACCCACCTCTGAAAGAGGAAGAACTGTCGCCTATCGGGGAGTATAAAAAAAATAAACTCAGCTGCGTACGTCAATGCGTAGCCCCGACGTGGTCTCGAAGTTAAAAATAATTTGATACGAGGAAGAACTAGAAAATCCCATCCGGTGTATATTTTATTATTATGTATTACTACTACATAAGCCACGACCAACCGCAGGTTATGAATTTGATTTTGATTTTAAGAACGTAATGTATAGGAGATAAGAGCCTGCTTGAGATCAAATCAATAAGCGAACACGTTTCAAGAACCCATGTAGGTAACTTTCAAGGCTGGAAGCTGGAAGTACATTGGAGATGATCGCAATCACTCATACCACTCACACTGACATGGCAATTGGAACTTATGTATGTCAATAGCTAATAAATGGTAAAAGTACCTCGAACTAAACTGCAAACGAAAATAATGTGAAATCAGAGTCACAAACGGAAACGTATACGTTTGCCAGGGTCACAGCCAGAGATCGTGACTGAAGAGACAAAATAATCCTTCTTATTTCATGCGCAAAATGTTTCAAAACATTAAAATTGTTTGCACACTTTCAATGCAACTTAATAAAAACTGGCACAGTTTTAAAAACGTGTAAATAGTACATTTTGCATCTTTTTAAAATTGTGTAAATAGAAGATTTTGCATCTTTTCAAAAAACGTGTAAATAGAACATTAGACCTTTTCAAAAACGCATTAGGACATTTTGCACCTTTTCAAAAGCGTAAATTAGGACATTTTGTACCTTTTCAAAAACATGTAAACAGGACATTTTGCACCTTTTCAAAAACATCTTAATAGCATATTTTGCACCTTTTCAAAAACATGTAAATATTACATTTTGCACGTTTCAAGAACATGTAATTAGGCATTTTGCACCTTTTCAAAAACACGTAAACAGGAGATTTTTCAACTTTTCAAAAACGTGCAATTATGACATTTTGCACTTTTTCAAAACACGTTAATAGTACATTTTTTACCATTTCAAAAACGTGTAAAAAAGACATTTGCACCTTTTCAAAATCGTTAAATTAGTACCAAATGCACCTTTTCAAAAGAAACTATCTATTGATTAAACAAAACGATATTTTACTTTTTAAAAACGTGTAAAAAAAAATCTAGCATCTTTTCAAGAACTGCCAAACTGTTTTTTCCTTTTCAAAAAAGTGAGGAGCTTTAGCGCAGGGGATAAAAATAATTACACCGTTTTGCTTCTTGAGCAACGATAGATGATAGACGAGAGTGGATACGTTACAACGTTACAAGAGTAATTGTAAGTGACGAATAAGACAATAACAGCATGGACCGGATTGCAATCGTGAAAATGGGGATCCGTTGACTTCATTGAATTATCTAGCGTACTCTAGTATAGCACTGTTACACACTATATACACACAGGTCTAGTGTAGCAGTGCTTCTACACAATTACAAGGACGTACTGCATAATTATATACTGGAACTGAACCTCCTAATTTAAGATCACATGCTGCGAAAGAGAGAAGCACTTTAGCTCGTTACTTCTTTCCCCGGAACCCCCACCAAGTCAAACCGTGATCACATCAAAACCTCTACGAGATGGATATCTCAAAGATTCGATTTCCATGTATCTCACCAAAATAGTTGACTACGATGCAAACCCACTGCTAAGCTCCGATTATACTTTCCCAGGATACCACTCTTAGACAAATTAAATACAAAAGTAGGTACCCCTAGTGTGATTTAAAAAGGTTCACGTGTGGTTTGACAGTAAAAGCTGTTTTTTAGTCGATTTTCTAAAAAAGTTTTCTATTAATACGTTTTTATTGCTTCCGTTTCAAGAAAACGTGTTTTATAACGTCAATTACTATAAAGTACCTTTTTTAAAACACTAATTTTTGTAATTACCTTCTTTAAAATCAATCTTCATTTCCTGTAAAATACGTTTAAATAAGACCTATTTCTACCAAAACTCTATTTTCTAGTACGTAACTTCATTTTTAATGCTTCCTTTTCAAATAGAAATAGGCTGTTTTTAAAACGTACTTTGTAGAAAATGGAGATTTTCAAAAAATGCATTAAAAATACTTTCTAAAAGACTTCAATCTCAGTTGGCTAACTTTTTTAAAAGGCTACTTTTAACAAAAACAAGATTTTTAAATACTCATTTCAGCAATTTCTTTAAAATACTGTGTTTTCTAAACTATATACTTCTTCAACGCCACATTTTCTAAAACTGGATTTTGTTCAAAAGCATTTTTTCAAATATTGATTTTGTTAAAAGCTAGATCTTAAAAAAACTACAACCCCTTTAAGATTTGCTAATTACTGCCGAAGGAAGGCGTACTTACTACATTCGAATAGTAAGTGAATCTAAATAGCAATAAATCAATTAATAATATGTAGTAATTTACTAACAAGTGAATACCGTACCGGTAGTAGGAAATTGTTTCAATGAAGTTGAAACATAGCTATGGACTAATCACAAACTTACGGTAAGTACTTTCTTGATTAGAGCTAGCCTATTGTAGGTATAGTGGGTACTCCCTCAACAGCATCAACCATATCAGTAGATATGCGTACTATCATAAAACCTTCTGTTTCTTTCATGAAATAGCAGCATCGGAAAAAGAAAGCCACAAACAAAACTCAAGTCTAGAAAGTTAAGCTCAAACAAACATCTAAGCTATGCAATCTGAAGAAACGAAAAACAACAGAAACTTCTTCATGGGAAATTAAATGCAAAAGTCTTAGAAATCTTAAAATACGAGCTGATCTGTCGACATCTAAAAGGATCCCTCACTGACTCAACTTTTCCAACTTGAGCTGTAACTTCAATCAACATATTATGTACTATGTGCCTTCACTGAAAAAGACAAAGAAACTATAAAATATCACGGAAATATCTCATTCAGAATCTAGAAAGACATTTTACATCATCATCAACATTACCATTACTTAAATTACTTTTGAAAGGGTAGACGTTTGAAGCTTTGCATCCATGATTCAACAACGAACTCGAATAAAGAAGTTGCCTAGCCCACAGACAGAGCAAACAGTAAGTACCTCGAAAATATTATAATTTTATAGGTATTATTATTGCTCGTAATAAAATAAGGTAATGGTACTCACAACAAAATAAAATGAGACGGAAATAACTCGACAAGGAAATAAAATGGGCCTACAAAACTACAAACAAATATTTAAACGCTCACTTTCAACTTTTGACGGTCAACGGTAACTACAACCAACGACCTACTGACACTGACTGCTAACTACTGATACTAACAACGAACATTCAACATTGTGACTTATTATGTTTTATAGTTGATCTTAATGATCTTTATGATCATTAAATTTAACTCTTAACATTCAACATTTGTTTATAACATGGTAGTAACAGAAACCAGTTCCATTTTTCATTCGAGGAGTAAGGAGCATTCACAAGTTAGGCTTAAAACTTCCAAAATGTGGACCCCCTTTTGACCGAATACGAACTCAATTACTGTCAACTGTATACTATCATCTGTAAATACAAAATACAACAAAGATGTTTTAGCATTCAAACATTAACTTAAATAAAAAAAAATTAAAGTTTGCTATCAAAATTGATCATTTATAGGAATACTGTTGACTGTACTAACTGTTTAGACGTCGACGGTAATTTTTGAATGTTGAATGTTGAAGGGGGTCTAAACAAACCACGAGGAATAGGAAATCAGTATTCAAGAATTCGAAGAACTCTATTAACATCTTGAAACAACGTTGAGGGTCTTCTGCAATAAACATTCAACATTTCGAGAGTTGGTTCCGGCCTTCGATGTAGATTCAGCGAGCAATTTGACAATTCAACCGACGACCGCAAACATAACATAACATCCTGCACGCACGACTTAATTTTATGTTTACAAGACAAAAAAATAAATAAAGCACTACACTTTCGGCACAATTCGACACTCAAGTCAAGATTTCAAGAACAACCCGAAATCCGGGTTGACTGACTGTGCTTCACCATCTTCTTCCGTAAACTATGCCATCCACTATTAACTGTGTACTAAAGATAATGCGTTCCTAGAGCACTCGAGGAAAGCCATACGAATTCGGGGTCTTGCAAATATTACGTAATGTAGGTTACAACATTGTTGTAGTGCGTATTTTACGGTTTAAAGAATGAAAATTAAACAAAGGGTTAAAGGTATTATACAAATATTTTGCATTCAATGATACAGTTGATGGAGAAGAATTATTGTGGGTTAAGTCCGCGTCAATCTTAAAATGACTATGAATTATGTATGAGAGAAGTCCAGTGGCCCCTTACTACTTAGTCTTTTTGACAGAAGTCCAACATCCAAAGTATCACAATTTTTTAATACTACGATATTTTCTCACCACACGCTTCAAAGAGTTTAGCGAAAATACGACAATTTACTATTTTTGAATAGGGTAGGTAGCAGTTTGACTATTTTTGGAAAAGTGTAAATAGCAGTTAGACTGCTTTTGAAAAGTGTAGGAAGCAGGTTTAATGTTTAAAAAAAAAGTGTAAATGGCAGTTTGACTGTTTTTGAAAAGTGTAAGAAGCAGGTTTAATGTTTAAAAAACGTGTACATAGCAGGTTAGCCTGCTTAAGCCTGCTTTTGAAAAGTGTAAGAAGCAGGTTTAATGTTAAAAAAAAAGTGTAAATGACAGTTTGACTGTTTTTGAAAAGTGTAAGAAGCAGGTTTAATGTTTAAAAAGTGTAAATAGCAGTTAGACTGCTTTTGAAAAGTGTAAGAAGCAGGATTAATGTTTTAAAAAAGGGTAGATAGCAGGTTTACTGTTTTTGAAAAAGTGTACTCGCGCTTTTACTACTGTTTAAAAAAGTGGAAATACCTGTAACGATTTCTAAAAATGTCTCAATATTAGTTTACACTTACCACTGGTTTTAAACTGTGTAAAAAATATTGCTATATTTCAAATTTTAAAAAATCAATAGTGTAATCCTAGTAGTTTTATTTTTTTTAAATGTGTAAATACTATTTACTTACTTCTTACTGTTTTTGAAAAAATGGAAATAGGTAGGGTGAAGGCTTGCAATTGTGGTCGGCTGATAAATGTGGTCGCCCGCTTTTTCACCCAGTGTCAAATGTCAATAAAAATCTGACATATACTCAATGCGAAGTTCGGTACCCGAAGCTTCGAAACCAGGTGTTCAATTTCGGTTGACCGTTGACTCTGGGTAAAAAAAGGGCCAACCACATTTATCAGCCGACCACAATTGCAAGCCTTCACCCTACCCGTTTTTAGTGTTTCTGAAAAAGTGGAAATATCAGTTTTGCAGTGTAAAGAAAAGAGCATCGTCCCTCTTTTGTTAAAAAAAAAACAAATACCTAAACAGTTTTGTTTTTTACTCTTCTTGAAAATGTAAAGCAAGTTTGTAGCAGTTTCGGTGAAGTAGTATTTGAAATGCCCCCTGAACTTCTCCAAGTACCACATGGAATGAAAGAGATTTGAGATGTAAAATACGTTGAATGTTGCAGAACAAGACCGAAGACAGTCTAGTTGCACTGATGACTGTACAGTGTACACAGATGATGGGGAAATAAAATAATGACAGAGATTCCCGTGAAGATAACTACATCTTAAATATGTAACTTAATTTCATCTTCCATCCCCAACATTCACCGCAGAGACCCAAGCAAACCCAAAAACTAGAATCTAAAACAAACAACAAAAACAAACCGCTGTGCTGTACTACAATAGTATAGACACACATTTAACTATTCAACCATTCAACATTGTTTGTACCTTCGAGCAAATCGAGATCGAGAAACGGAAACACAACTCAAGAAAACCGTCAACCGTTAATGCTACTAGTGACTAGTGACTAGGAAATAGTGGACCACGAACGACAGAAGATTTTAATTAAAATCTCAATTCTTGTCTAATATCTATTTAACTTGGTATAGAATATTATGAATTCCAGGAAATAGGTTCATTTTAAATAAAACTTGAGTTTTAACTTCCTTGAAATCACTCACTCGAAGACGAAATGGTCTACGCACTGTCAACTGTCAACTGTACACTAGAACCAACCAACTACTAACAACATTCAACATTTGACATTTACGGACCAAAACTAATTCAAAATCGTCAAAATAGGCGCATTATTGACCTTTCTATTTTAATATTTCAACGAACAACCAAAACAGCTGATTCCTTCGATTATGTATAATCAATCATCAACGTGTTGTGACAGACAAGTGAAAATTTATTAGAGGTCAGAATAGGTCGTAGGTACTTTAACGCGTAATATAAAAACGTGTTTTGTAAATCTTCAAACCGGTTGTAGAAGCACTTTATGCACCTTTTCAGTGTAAAACCAGTGAAGTTTGAATTATCTAATCTCAAATCGTGAAACAATGTTGAACGGCATTGTTTCACGATTTGGTGAAATCACGTTTTAAATGTGTAAGAAATATGTAAACTAGGGTATGTGTCCCTAATTGTGATAAGGACTTAATTGTGATAATCTCTTACTACAGACTGATTTTCAAACCGATCACGCTATAAATTTCTCACAATCTTCTCAACGGCTGATTGTATCAAAAATAAAACAGGCAGATGATTCCATCGAATTTTTCTAATTTAAATAATGAATTATCACAATTAGGTCGTTATCACAATTAGGGACACCTACCCTAATGATATTTACCAGTTTTAAACTGTAAAACTGTGTTTTTTCATTTTGTTTTAGAATCTCCTATTTTGGCATTGGAAGCCAATCGTCCGGGGGTCAACTATCCGGATTCCGAAAGAACAGACCACAGCTGACAGACTTAACCGAATAGTATGTAGAACAGTGTGCTTCATTAAAGAAATCAATATTTTGCTTGAAGATTAGTTAAGCCCTTCCTTGCCTTGCCTGTTACCACATCGCATCGGTTTTGTAAAGGTTTCCTCGGTTTCTTTTGTTTTTGGTGAAGACAAAAGTAAAATATGTGTCTACACAATCTATACATTCAATGTTCGAAGTAGGTAAGTAAGACAACGAAGAAAGTTTTGTCAAATCGAAGTTACAGATGTGTATCCATTTTATTTTATTGCGTGTATTTTCTGTATTTCTGTTTCTATGGAGCTTACTTAGGAGAGCAAATCAACAAATTAATAGCGGGATGCCCCACCTTCGAAACCTTCAGTTCGAATTATTAGAATTTTGGAACTTTGTCTTAAATTAAACTCTTTTAAATTTTACCCTTTATTCGCCCCCCAGTGTCGCCGTCGTGTCTGTCACCTCCTCTCTCTTACAACCAACCATTCGAAATTCGGATCCAGGCTCAAAGGAAGAGCCTGTCAAATTTGATGTTATGGAACTGGCTTTTTCGAAATGTGTGAATACGATGTTTTACTGTTTCTAAGACTTGAAATCGGTTTGTGTATTTTCAAATAGGGCTAATAGCTAATAAAGTTTTGCACTTTTTCTAAAGAAGTGTAAATTCTTCTTCGAAAAAGTGTTTACATGACAGTGTAGGTGATTTGAATTGAATTAAAACTAATAAATAATTTGTTAATTCTGCCTACCTGATAGATATTATTGTATCCTGGATGGTCCAAGTCATGACAGATGCAGGAAGTGAGAAGAATGAGTACTTCAAGGTCCCCTACACGCTCCGCAAGATTCACATAACTTGCCATTCCAAACATCTGAAAGATCAAAGCAAAAAGACAGAATTAACATCAAACATCAAGGTAATTAGTCAAACTATAAGTAATTTGAGATGTAATTTAAATTCTCCTATGCATTTCGAATTTCTGGGTCTATAGTACTGCTTCTTTTACAAATTACTTAAACCAACTTAAACGTGAACTTGCACCATAAAAAATTGCGGTTCAACACTACTGCCATTGCCTGAAGTAATTTTACATCTCAAATCATTTCAGATCCGCATTTCAGAAGTAACGACGAAAAAAGATGCTGCTATCAACATCATCACATCTTTATTACGAAATATTTCATCATCCAATTATAAGTCTCGAAGAATTTCCTTCCGGAACTTGTCATCCGTTTTTTCTACTGACGGAGCGATATTAGGGAACAAATGAAGTTACGCTGCTATGTAATTTTCTACAGTTTGCCACAGAATTGATCAAAAGACTAAAAATAGGCGCTACTCTTATTCTGATTCTTAAGGGCAGAGGAGCGATTAATTATCTGCAGAATTAACTGACAATTAGTTGGATTTCAAGTGCAAGGCAAAAATGCGGAAATAATTAGTCTACGTGTGTACTTTTCCGACTAGCAAGTCGTAACTTGAAGATGTGTAAATAAATGGGAAGTGGACTGTATAGATTGCACATATGAGGTGACGTGATCCAGAATAATTTCTATTAAATCACCGAAATGGAGCTGCTACAGGAAATTAAAATTTGATCCAGCGTTCATGTGTAGGAACACCGGAACTTTACGAACCAGACTAGTGTGCACGGCATAGTGCCAGTAATAGTGAATAATGCAGTGATAGTGCCTTCACAAAATTCAGTGTCTACCTATGCACTCTACTCAAAAGGATCCTTGCAACTATGACGTCATAGGATTTGAGTTTGAATTTGAAAGCAGTTTCGAATACCAGAAAGACACCAAAAAATTATAATAATATTTTAAAAAAGTGTGGCAACATTAGTACAGTAACCTTTTCAAAAAAGGTATAATTCACTATTTAAGTTTAAACCTGTGAAACAGTGCAAAACGTATACATAGTTATACTTACAAAACATTTATTTATTTCGAAGAAGGCATTTCTAAAAGATTGCCTGTAATTTTAGTATTTTTTAGTACAGATACATCGACTGATGTAATTCAAACTAATTTAAAGGCGACCTCATCAAACTAGCCACTTTTTTTCTAACTTAAAGAAAGAGATAATAAAAGAGTAGAAAAAAAGCTTCCACCCATGATTACGATCCGGATTCCAGTACAAGAAGGAGTGAATAAAAGCGAGGGGTCGTTTATAAATAACGTCGCTGATGTGAATTTACAGAAATAACCACGTTTCGAAAAAATACATTTTTCTTTTTCATAAATGACTATTTTAAAAAATTAGAAAATATCATCAAAGTTACTACGCAAATTTTTTCATTTTTTGTTGTTGAAAAAAACGTGAAACAATGTACATTTTTGCGGTTTTATGGAAAAGAAAAGTTGCTTTACAAATACAAACAATTATGCAGCTTTTACAGGAAATGAATGTTTCAAAAACGTTTTTTATTTTTCAGTATTATACCATTGCATTGCCAAGGATCGGGTGATTTATGGAGGATCCTAAAGGCTGGGGTTTTTGGGGGCGGGGGGTGGGCGAGATAGAGGTTTTAGAGGTTTTGGTCGAAAAGTGTTTCATAGTTGAGGGAACAATGTGTGGCGATGCAAAGGAAGTTGAATTGGGAATGAGAGAAGCTTTAATAGTGATTGATGTGATTACACACGGTTCGTCAATTGGGCTCAGCCGCCCTCACTGTCAGTTCTTCAGACACAATCGTCAGTTTGTTGTGCGTGTAGTCATTTATTTACCTTTGGAAATGTATGACGTAAGACTGTAAATACACCTTCACTTCCATTCACTTTCACATTCAGTTCACGTTAGCTTTCTTTTCGTAGCTTTCACTCTGTCTCCGGGGACTGTCCACAAATTACCATCAAATTGGCAGTCTTCAAAACAAAGCACAAAACAATTCAATGCTCTTTTTCCAAATTTGTTTTTTTCCTTTTCGCAACCGGCAAACCATGGAAAGAATGCTTTACAAAAGTCTTTAATTCTATAAATAACACTTTTTCAAAACAGTCAAAACTGGTAAATAAAACTTTTTCAAACCGGTCAAAACTAGTAAAAAACACTTTTTCAAAACGGTCAAAACTAGTAAAAAACACTTTTTCAAAACGGTCAAAACTATAGTAAATTACACTCTTTCAAAACGGTCAAAACTAGTAAAAAACACTTTTTCAAAACGGTCAAAATTAGTAAATAACACTCTTTCAAAACAGTCAAAACTAGTAAATAAAACTTTTTCAAAACGGTCAAAACTAGTAAATAACGTTCTTTCAAAACAGTCAAAACTAGTAAATAACACTTTCAAAGCGGTTAAAACTAGTAAGTAACACTTTTAAAAAGTCTGAAAACTAGAAATTCCCCTTTTTCAGAAACATTCAAAACTAAGCATGTAACCGTTTCGAAAAGGTTAAATGCACTGAAGATTGATTTTACGAACGTAATGTTTGGACAGACCCTTCCTTACTGTTTCTTCAGTGTGTCTACCCACCTACTTTCCATTTAGTTTCGGACATTATCCATTCCATCTCCATCTCCGCCTTTCCCTTGTATCTATTTCTCTTATTTTATCTGTTTACTTTCTACAAGATACGTCCACTATAGTCGCTATATATTATGCAGCGTTGGGTAGCAACTGACAAACAAAGATGGGGCCAGTCAACTCTTACATCTACAGTATGGGCAAACATGCTGGAGTTTGATTACCCATGTATGAATACTGTCTTGTACTTTTTTAGAAAGGTTCTAAGAGTCTTTATTTACCTATATATTTAGTTTTGAAAACGTAAAGTATAATAATAAATTATATTTTACACTTTGTGTGCACGTAAACTTAAACTTTTGCAATATTATTAACTTTTTGAAAGATTAACTATAAAGTTGTAGAATTCTTAAAAACGTTTCCACTTTTTTGAAAAATGTAAATAATAATAAATTAAATGTATTTATGATTTTGTACCTTTTTAAAACGTGAGGTGTAAGATTTTTTTTTACCGTTTTTGACGGCGCAAAAGTAATTTTACAGTATTTGAAAAACGTTTTTCTAAGGTTTTGCACTTTTTCAAAATGTACATGTCGACAACGTTTTGCGCCGTTTTTGAAAACGTGTTTATAAGGGTTTACACGTCTCTTAAAAGAGGCGAAGATATAAGGTTTTGCACCTTTCCAAAATGTAATTACGTTTTCCGCAGTTTTTGAAAACGTTTATTAAAAAACTTACACTTCGTTTTTAATAAAGGTAAAGATCGAAGGTTTTACAACTTTAATTAAAAGCGCAATGCTTAAAAATTTTTGAAAATGCATATTTAAGGATTTTACTTTTTGTTATTTTTTTAAAAAATAAGACAATGTTTTGCACCTTTTCAGAACGTACATAAATGTGCAAAACGTTTTGAATTTTAATCGTATTTTAGTTTTTAAACATGATTTCGGTATCCAATTTTGACGTTTTACACCTTTCTCAAATTTTACCCCAAATCCGATGGCGTAATATCTGAAAACCCCCCTTCACAGCATAAATAGTCTAAAGCTAATAAAACAATTTATGTTCCTGTGTACGGTGTAACAGACTCGTATAACTTGACCACTTTTCTCGTAACTCCAATTTGGCCTTGTCTTAGAAGTCAGTTCTTACGGATGAGTGGTCAATAAAAGAAAGAAGGAGGCGATGTGAGACTTGGACGAGAGTTGAGTTGGGAGCGAGATGAAGATAAGATTATTATTACGAGAGGGAATGAAATTGAAATTGAAATTAAAGAAGAGAGAGAGAGAGATGCCGTACCATTTGAGTAACACAGAAGCAGTGACGGAAGTTGTGGAAGGGAACATCATTGTAGTGGTGGTAGACGTTGACGAGGAAATTTCTGAGGATGCTAATCTCGATATCAAATTTCCTTGGAAGCTCCAAGTCAAGGTACATCTGTTGCAGCAGCACCAACATCTCCTCATCCTCCCACTGCCAGTTGTCGAACGTCGGCTCCCGCAGCAGTTGACACGTCTCACGGGTCAGAACCACGTCACTGCAAAACAAAATAAGCACAAATTACTTCAACTGCTAAATAAATCAACAAATTGTTTAAAAAACAAATCCTGTTTTAAAACTACAATCGCATCCGTTACATCACTTTCTAAATATAATTTTTTTAAACGAAATTATTTCAAACTTACTAGCTTATCGACTAGTTATTTGAATATTATGATCATGATTATGAGGCCAGAACAGCACAGACAATTTTAATAAAACACGCAAATATGATGTTGTCTTTCAAAACTAGAAGTCAATATTTTCAAAAAGGTCGAAACTAGAAAAATGTACGTTTTCAAAAACATTCAAAACTAGAAATCAACCCTTTCAAAAAGGTCAAAAAACAAGAAATCGATACTTTCAAAAAAAGGCAAAAACAAGAAATCGATACTTTCAAAAAAAGGCAAAAACAAGAAATCGATACTTTCAAAAAAAGGCAAAAAACAAGAAATCGATACTTTCAAAAAAGGCAAAATACGAGAAATCAAAACTTGTTTAAATATCCCTAACAGTAACTGGCACTTTTAAAAAGGTTAAAACAAGATACTGACATTTTCAAAAAGATTCAAATTTAGTAAATAGCATTTTAAAATGGTCAAAACTATTGATTGGCACTTTCAAAAGGTCAAAAAAAGATTTACTACCCTTTTGAAAAGGTTAAAGAAAGTTATTTTCGAGGGGGATTCTTAGATTTCAACGTTACGAATGTTTTCACATTAAATCTGTCATTTTAGAACACGAGTTTTTCTAAAATCAAATATCGTAGAAACGCCTTTTTTCCTGAAAACTGTTTCTACATAATCAACAAACTTGGGTATAAAATAAAATGTTTTAAAAAGCGTTTTTCTTTAAAGTATTGGATGTTTTTGAAGGTATTGTAATAGAATAATAGAATAAAGGTGTCTGAAAATATTTTACAAATATATATTAACTATATTATATTTAAATAAGCTATGCTATGACATTGACAGCTTTTGTTTCATTTAAATAAAGTTTGTCTTTCTCTCTAACGTGTTACTACAGTAAGACTAGCAATTTTGAAAAAAAACAATTTTTGTAATTTTTCTTCAACTGATTTTTGGTAACAAGAAGTTGTAGACAAACTATTCCGCAATTCACGGTATTTCCAAGCATTTGTAGGAAACACCAAGGCCATGCATAGATACATAATATATCTACTTTCACCAGCCACAATTATTACTATAGGTATACATATACACACAGTCAGTGTCCATAGCAACACGAGGAAATTGCCGTTGGTGTTTGTTAAGCTGCCTGGCTTGAGTTCAATTAACTTTAAAAGCTTTCTCGAGCCATTTCAATTGCTTTCTCTTTTTTCAAAATCTCAACTTTCTCTGCCACTGTCACTGCACACTACCACTACACTGAATATATTCAAGGCTTCACCAGGTACTTTCACCTTCCTCTCCTCCTTCATTTCAAATCCCTCGTCACCTTCACACCTTTAATTGATACACTTTGTCATCCACTGAGTGAAGGTCAGACGCGCAATCGAGTACATAGTTAATTTGGTGAAAGTAGTGAAAGTGGTGAAAGTAGATGGAAAGGAAATAATAGCTCTCGACACCTAAACTACCCACGCCGGCTCCAATTATGCAAAGCAAATCCACAGGCCAACAACTTTAAAGGAAATTTTTGAATGCACTCTCGCTTCCCGCTTTCTAAAGGAAATTCTGAAGACAGCTCGAGTGAAAGAGGTGAAAGCCAACGACACGGACAGGCCACTTGAAGTGACAGCCCTTCTGAGTCTTCTGCTTCTTGTGAATAATCTCAATTTAAAATCGCTTCTATCAACTAATCCTTCTAGGGCGAATGAATGAGTGAATGAATGGAGTGAAAGTGTGAGACCGTACAGTAGTTTGTGTAGTGAATACTGAACTGATGTGAGTTCATAAAAAAAATCGAGGTTTAAGAGGCAAAATGACGCTAGGAGTGGCCTATAGCAATGGTGCATGCTATCCGTGTAATGACCTCCCATGGAATCGTCATTTTGCCTCTTAACAGAGGATTTATGCCTTAAAGCACCAGAATGCATGGTAAGATTGTAAACTTTTTGGCAAAGGGATACGTACATACTTATATCCAGTTTTAGACTTTTTTGAAAGTGTTAATGTCCGGTTTTGGCCTTTTTCAAAGTGTTAGTTACTAGTTTAAATGTTTTAAAAAGTGTTCATTTCTTGTTTTGACTATTTTTGAAAGTGTCAGTTTGTTTTGACCTTTTTGAAAAGTGTTAGTTACTAGTTTTGACATTTATGAAAACGTTAATTTCTACTTTTGGCTTTTTTGAAAAGATTAAATCCGGTTGTTTTGACCTTGATAAAAATGTTAATTTTCTGTTTTTGCCTTTGAGGCCGTTTATAGTTTTGAGTGTTTATGAAAACGTTATTCACTAGTTTTGACCTTTTTAAAAGTGTTATTTACTAGTTTTGACCTTTTTCAAAATGTCAGTTTTAAGTTTTGACCTTTTTAAAAACGTCAGTTTCTAGTTTTGACCTTTTTAAAAACGTCAGTTTCTAGTTTTGACCTTTTTAAAAACGTCAGTTTCTAGTTTCGACCTTTTTAAAAACGTCAGTTTCTAGTTTTGACCTTTTTAAAAACGTCAGTTTCTAGTTTTAACCTTTTTAAAAACGTCAGTTTCTTGTTTTGACCTTTTTTCAGATGCAAATTACTGGTTTTAAATCTTTGTAAAAATGTTAATACTGAGTTTAGACCCTTTTAAAAGTCCTAGTTAATAGTTTTGAATGTTTTCAAATGTGTTGATTTCTTGT
The DNA here is from genome assembly GCA_034695205.1 of Dicyrtoma fusca. Lineage (NCBI taxonomy): Eukaryota > Metazoa > Arthropoda > Collembola > Symphypleona > Dicyrtomidae > Dicyrtoma > Dicyrtoma fusca. The sequence goes on along the minus strand of JAQFZC010002295.1, from coordinate 8,195 downwards.
TTTGACCTTTTTGACAGTGCTCACTTCTAGTTTTGAATGTTTTAAAAAGTGTTCATTTCTACCTTTGCCTTTTTGAAAGCGTCAGTGTCTACTTTTTACGTTCTAAAAAAGTGTTAATTACTAGTTTTGACCCTTTTAAAAAATGTGAGTTTGATGAAGAAGCATTTTTGTTAAGCATTCCTTCCGGTTAAAGAGCTTCCGTCTAAGAAACGTCAGAGGTAGCCAACACCTCAAATTAAGCTCGGCCTGCTGTGGCCTTGTGGGGCTTTTTCTAAACGCCCAGGTAGTAAAAATTAAAGAAGGCACTGAAGGCAGTGCAAAGTAGTAAAAGTGCTATTGGGAAACTATGTACAAATGAGCTAAATTTCTTATCAAACTTTGGTCCCCACACTCGACTTTCCATTCCGTTTAATTTCCATACAAAATCCTGATTTGCATCCCTTCATCATTGGCGTGTGTGTAAGAGTGTGTGTGGGGTGTGAAAGAAGTTCATCTTTCACTCGAAAGAAAATTGAGAGAGACGATCCTGTCAGCGCAGCCTTCCAATATTTTTTTGATAATTCCAATTTTAATGCTCTCCCCGGTTCATTGCTGACAGTCTCTTGGTTCTGTACCGTAAAACTAATCGTTTCGGTGGCATATGCAGGGGCTTTGCATGGTGTATTAAAATCATTGATTAACCCTCAAGAAGTAAAATGCTGTATCTGCAAGTTTGCTTAGGATTTGTAGAAGAAAAATACGAGTTTAAAAAGAGTGATTTTGACAAAACTTTTAGCTTTAAAATAGACGATTGTATTCAAATTGGGGGTTTTCGAAACGTTCTTTATAAACAATTGGATTTTTAACAGCAATTTTTAGAACAAATAGATTTTTTTAAAACGATTATTATATATAAAAAAAGAAAAAGTGGGTAAAACGATTTTTTTTAAAACGACTATTTAAAACAATTTTTATGGTTGGTTTTTTCAAAAAAATTTTAATACAAAAAAAATTATTGAAAACGATTTTAATAAAAATCAGATTTTTTCAACACTGATTACAAAAGTAAAAGAATTTTTGAAAACGATCTGAAAATACACAGTAGTTTAAAAAACGATTTTTCTAAAACAAGATTTTTGGAAACGATTTTTATAAACGTAGGATTTTTTGACACAAATTTTATAAGAAACAAAATTTTTAAAACAATTTTTACATCAAATTCGTTTATTTAGTGTTTTTTTTATAAAAAGTGAGATTTTTAAAAACGATTTTTAGAAAAATGGGACTTTTCAAACATGTTTTTAAAAAAATGCACTTTTTCACAAGTTTATTTGAAAACCTTTGCGCTTTTAAAATGTGCACTATAAGAAAAACTGCTTATTTACATGAGACCTACAAATGGTATTAAAAAAGCAAATTAAGGCATTTTCTACGATTTCGTAAGGAACATTGCATTTTGCATCTTAATCTATGATTTTTGCTTCGTTATTGTGACGCCAATGCTATTAATAGACCGTAGATAGACCCATTTTTCAATTTTGAATATTCAGGTATGCAAATAAATACACTTTTCTGGAATTAAGAAAACTGAGAGGAAAGCTGAATGAATACGAACAAGCAAAAGTCAAACAGTGGGAATTTGAGAAGGGAACGACTTTCATAATTATTATTTAAAAGAATTTTCTTTGCGTGCAAAACGGCCAAAACTTAAACTAACGCCATCACCATCAGCAGCGTAAGTAAGAAAAATAAACATAGATCGTCGGGGAAGAGGCAAAATGAAAAACATTTCCTCTAAATATTACTAAAGTAACGCATGGCTGCACCACTTTGCATCTCTACCGACGATTTCTTACCATTTAGCATACATACGTATGGGTACAGCCTTTTTTAAGTAAAGGCAAAAAGGGCGTATGCATATTTGTATTGTACCGACATATTTAGAAAAACAAAAGTCGCCTAGGTACGGTTGTACTATAATGCCTGAGAAAATCAATAGAACGAAACCCTATTTCATTAAATCGTCGCTCAAGAGGCATTGTGACGATGGTCCAGCGTGCTCTTCTTGTCCTTCGTCAAAAGGGCTTACAATCAGTTATTATCTTCTGTTCTTACGAAATGCGTAATTAGCAGTTTTACTCGATTTAAAAAAAATGCCAATAGGTGTGTTTTGAACTGTTTTGAACAAGTGTAAATAGCAGTTTGACTGCTTTTGCAAAAGTGTGTTTTTAACGTACCTAAGCAAGTTTTACAATTCTTAAACAGTGTAAATGGCCGTTGACTGTTTCAGAAAAGTGTCAATCGCAATCCTGCTGTTTTTTAAAAAGTGTAAATAGCGGTTTGTTTTAATAATAGCGAGCGTAAATCTCTGTTTGACGTTTTCTGAAAAGGTAGAAATAGCGGTTTGACAGTTTTTTCAAAAGTGTAAATACCAAATTATCTGTTTATAAAAAAGTGTCACTAGCTTTTTTTTTACTGTTTTTGAAAAATTGCAAATATCAGATTTATTGTTTGTTTAAAAGTGTAAACAGTTGTTTGATCGTTGTTTTTGAAAAAGTGTAAATAGCAGTTTGACTCTTTTAAAAAAGTTCAAATGGCAGTTTGACTGCTTTAAAAAAAAGCGTAAATAACCGTTTTACTGTTTTAAAAAAGGGCAAGTAGCAGTTTTACTATCGTCCAAAAAGTGTAAATAGCCGTTTTACTGTTTAAAAAGTGCAAGTAGCAGTTTGACTGTTTTAAAAAAATCGTAAATAGCCGTTTTACTGCTTTTGAGATGCGAAAATAATAGTTGTACGTTTTTTGAACAAGTGTAAACATGAGTTTTACCATTTTTGGCAAGGTATTAAAATGAAATTTAAAACGCTTTCATAAAACGGTGATCAAAATTTGAATAGACTTGGGTCACAGTGAAATTAAGGAAACTCTGTAGTTGCGTCAAAATGCTTCTCCACCGACGCTGTGTATCTCCGCCCATTGCAATTAAGCATAGCAGTGGTGGCGGTGGTTGCAGTGCATCGGGAAGGCGAGAAAGAGAGAGACAAGGAAGGAGAAGGAAGCGGATGAGGATTTTAATTAAAAACCTCACACATCTGTGCAGCTCGTCAAGCCACTTCTTCCTTCATCTCAAGTCTTTAAGAAATTTAGAAGCGATGATTCAAATTTGACGAGAGCACAATTTCCATTAAACCAACTAAACTTCGACTTCACAACCTAATGCTGGCACCACAGGTACACTTACCAACACTAACAGCACACACTGTCTCCAATTTAACACACATACCGTAAACCTTTGATTAAACCCTCAACCCTCAACCTCGAAGTTACTGCAACACTCCATTGTCCGTCAGTAACTTTGAAATTACTATTTGCATTACTAAACTATGTATTTGGAAATGAAAAACTGTGGAAAGAATGCTTTACAAAAGTGCTTGTTCAACAACTTTGCATTTTTCAAACGGGTCAAAACTTGTAATTAACAACTTCAAAAAGGTCAAAACTAGAAACTGGCACTTTTGAAAAGCGTAAAAACTAGAAAATGACATTCTCGAAAAGGTCAAAACTAGAAACTGGCATTTTTAAAAAGCGTAAAAACTAGAAAATGACATTCTCGAAAAGGTCAAAAATAGAAACTGGCATTTTTGAAAAGCGTAAAAACTAGAAAATAACGTTCTCGAAAAGGTCAAAAACTGAACACTGACATTTTTAAAAACGTCCAAAACCAATAATAAACATTTCCAACAAGGTCAAAAGTAGTATCATCTTCAAAAAGGTCAAAACTTGAAACTAACATTTTCGAAAAGGTCAAAACTGGATACAATAACACTTTTCAAAAGAGCCAAAACTAGTAAATAACATCTTTAGAAGGGTCAAATCTAGAAATTGACATTTTTAAAAGGCCTCAAACCTGAAAACTAGTATATTTTACCAATTTACGAGAAGGTCAGAACTAAAAATCAATAATTTGAAAAGGGTACAAATTAGAAATTGACAATTTCAAAATGTGCAAAACTACAAACATGAATCACCCTTTGAAAAGCCTCGTAATAAAAAAGATATTGACAATTTCTAAAACATTCAAAAAACTAGTTAAATGCTAAGTGAAATTGAAATTCGGGCTACCGTGTAAATAGTTAATAGCTCCTTCAAAAAAGGTCAAATCAAGAAAGTTACATTTTTTGAAAAAATGAATAAAACAAGATATTTGTCGTTTCAATTAGGTTAAATAAGAACCATGCTCGAAATCGAAATGTATATTTAAAATAATCTCTTTATTTTTATAGAAAAACAGTTTTTCAAATGATTGCCGTTCAAGCGATTACCAACTTTTTGAAATTCGTCATTTTTTTTTAAATCATATAATTCTAAATAAATTATGTAACGTACCGTAAAGACCCAAACAGTGCCCCCGGGCACTATTTCAAACTTCAAGCTAAGAGACCCCCGGAACAATTAGAGACCCGGGCACAATTTGGGTCTTTACGGTATATTTATTTGCCGCAAATTACCATTATTTACAATAAAATTAGAAATAATTATTATTACCAATTTTATTATATTTTATTTTATTTTTGTATTAATTGCTTTTCCTGATTACTTATTTTGTGTATTTATGTATTTTAAAGATGAAAGCAAATTGCTTTCCCCACGTCATGAATGAACTGCCCCAAATAAATTAATACTAATCGTAATAAATGCCACATCAGAGGTTCCTGCGGCCCTTTCCTTATTTTTAGCGAAGATGTAATCAGTGAAAGCCCAAAGCTTTTACCGTTTTACCTCCAATAATAATTTTAGATGAGGCCAAAAGTCAAAGGCTACACGCCTAGCCAAAGCGCTGCATTATAATAATACATAGTGCTATACTGTGGTGCAAAGTGCAAAGTATGTATGTAGGAAAGGAAGGAAAGCTCCAAAGGGAATACATAATCATAGAATATCTTTCGGTCTCTGGTGGCATAATTATAATAACAGGGTTCAGATAAATCGTCGCTGGAGAACCCTTTTGACTTTATTTAGCCCTCAAAACCAGATTTTTCATATTCATTTAGAAAGAGTTGAATTACCAGTTTAGCAGTTTAAACAAAAATAAGAAGTTTGTTATTAATTTATGGTTTTGTAAAAATAGTTAAATTACTATTTAAATATTCGCACTTTTTCAGAAAGAGCAAATCTGCTTTTTGCTCATTTTCAATGAGAGCAAATCTGGTGTTTTAAAACTTTCAAAAAGAGCAAACCTGCTATTTAACTTTTTCAGAATTGTAAAACTGCTATTTATACTTTTTAGAATTCTTGGTTTTGACCTAGACCTGCTATTTGCACTTTTGTAACATTGTAAAACTGCTATTTGCACTTCTTGAAAAACAGTAAACCTGGTATTTACACTTTTTAAAAAAGAGTCAAACTGCTATTTACACTTTTTCAACACAATCAAACTGTTATTTGTACCTTTTCAAAACACTAAAAATGCTGTTTACACTTTTTGAAAAACAGTAAGCCTGTTATTTACCCTTTTAAGAATTGTTAAATCGCTATTTATACTTTCGCTATTTAAAATTGTGGGTAAAACTTCTATTTACACTTTTTAAAAACAATCAAACTGCAAATTTACACTTTTTAAAAACAGCTAAACTGTTTTTTACCCTTTTTCAAAACATTAAAACTACTACTTGACTTTTCTAAAAACATTAAGACTGCTATTTGTACTTTTTAAAAAACAATTAAACTGCTATTTTCACTTTCTAAAAAACAGTCAAACTGCTATTTACACTTATTCAAAAACAGTAAATCTGCTATTTGACCTTTTTAGAAACTGTACAATAGATGCAGCTGCACGTTGTGCAAAAATGGAGTAAAGGAGTTCAAAAAGTGCGGTTATTGGGACTGGTGTCAAAATACTGTCACGGGTGAACTGTCCCTAAACCACAATGGTTCTTCACCGACGATTTCTGGCTACGTTTACTGGAAGAACGTCTAGTACTATCTACCTGCCCTCTTATTACAGAATAAACTACATTATCTCGCGTCTACATTTGTTCTGCTTTGTCCGTTCCGTTTGTACCTTGGAAATAAGAAATGTTGTAAATTTTAAAATTTGCAATCTAGCAGTACACTTGATCCAATGGCTTTTTTAGGCTCAAGAAAATCCGGGACGTAATCCCACCGTCAAATGCTACCCGCATCTTTCCTTCCCTTTGCCATGGTTCCCAGAGTAAGTTCCCTCAAATTATTATTCAGATGCTGTAAGCACAAGCACCGTAAAGCTCCGAGCATTTTTTTTATTGCCGTTTCTATCATCTCACTCTCGTTTATAAATCAGTTTTAAAAAAAAAGCTATCAATTACATCATAAAAACTTATTTGAAATACTGTTTAAAAGTTCGAACAAAAAAAAATGACAAAAATGACAGGCGTTTCCAATTTGCAAAAGTTTGGGAAACTAATCGGTGATTCACGGTATTTGTGTCTCGCTATCTCGTGTCGTGCCTTCATATAAACGGCTTAGAGAGTTAAAATCTCCATGAATTATTTAAATTACATTTTTTAATGGGATGCAAAATAAATTTAGAACGTTCCGGAAAAATGCGAAAAATAGAAGGGCGAGTTACACACTTCATCAACGAGGACCAAATACGATACAGGAAATTCGTGATTTAACCCTTTTGAAACGGTAAACTTTTTGAAAAGTGTAATTTCCCGTTTTTGCTCTTTTTGAAAGTGTTTTACCCGTTTTTGATCATTTTGAAAGTGTTAATTTGTAGTTTTGACCTTTTTGAAAACGTTAATTTATAGTTTTTGACCTTTTCAAAAACGCTAATATATAGTTTTTGATCTTTTTGAAAGCGTTAATTTGTGGTTTTGACCCTTTTGAAAACGTTAATTTATAGTTTTTGACCCTTTTGAAAACGTTAATTTATAGTTTTTGACCTTTTTGAAAGCGTTAATTGTAGTTCTTGACCTTTTTGAAAGCGCTAATTGTAGTTTTTGAGCTTTTTCAAAACGTTTTATAGATTGTGACCTTTTTAAACACCTAAATTTGTAAACAAAACACTTTTGTAAAGCATTCCTTCCATGGTTTCCTAGCTCCGAATAGGTTAAAAAATTGAAAAATATTTTCGAAACCTATTACTATGTTCTAATACGGCAATCACAGTAGCGCAAGCGAAGAAGGAAAATTTCTCTACGCTCTCAGAGCAATAGTGAATTTACAATTTAATTGTGAAAAAACCGAATACGGAGTTGAACCACTGATTGTGACACGATGGCTGACTTTCAGGGAGGCACCGGAGCCACAAAAGGTAACCCAAATTTTCCGTATTCGTGTTAAAAATAATAAAAATATCGGAAATTTTTCCTGGCCCTTTCATGAGGAAAAAAAGGAAAAAGATCCGTCAGTCCTGAATCCGTCCATTCAGACTGCCATCTATTGTGAGTATGGCCAGTTACGTGCGTCCTCAACTATGAGCAATGATCGGCGACTGCTCATAGATGGAGGGCTCCGTACCTGTCCACTACGCCAAGTTGGTTGGATTTACAGTTTAAAAACATACATCGCCGACTCGATTGGTCTTGACTTGCACATCTATGTTGCACATTCATCGACACGCGGTTTTAGCATTATTTATTTTTCATTACTACAATATTCTTTGCTGGTAGGTAGTAACATTTCACTAGGACCATTTATAGGTACATCGCTTATGTACAGTAATGATCACGTGATCTCAAACTTACTCAACTATTTAGCATGTTATCATTCATACAATGTATATTTTAGTAACGTGCACCAATATGAAAGCCATCACAAACTCACATCACATTCCGTAAATGTTTTTGCAGATGTTTGTTTGGAGTTTGAAGGTCCAGTAAATATGGAGGTAGCACTCAGCCCACTATCGCAGGAAGAGTTAGACACGGACATTCCCCCGAACGTCACGTCTGCACTCCTTAGTGACAAGGTGGAAAAATTATCGATTCAAGAACCTTTACCCTCGGGCTCTCATCAAGCGACTAAACCCACTGATGAGGCTGCCACGGTTGAAGCAGAAGTATTAAAGAAACCCAAGAAGGATTGGAGAGCAATCAGAGCCAAAAACAAAGCTTTGCGGGCAGAAAGAGCCCGACTTGTTAAAGAAGCTCTTGATAAAGGAGAACAACCACCAGCTACCCCACCTAGGTTGAGAACCAAGCGTGGGCCACCTACTACCCCCTCTTCTGGGGCTA
>JAQFZC010002294.1:0-23850 GCA_034695205.1 Dicyrtoma fusca | reverse complement strand
GTGTTATTTACTAGTTTTGACTGTTTTGAAAAAGTGTTAATTACTAGTTTTGACTGTTTTGAAAAAGTGTTATTTACTAGATTTGACCATTTTGAAAAAGTGTTAATTACTAGATTTGACCGTTTTGAAAAAGCTAATTTATAGAATTGAACACTTTTGTAAAGCATTCTTTCTCTGGTTCCCCAGTTTCTAAGTTCCTAATGGGTTAATGAAAATATTTTAAGGAAAAAAAGGAAGGCAAAGACAGGCTAAAATGAAGGTAAAACTCACTCACATTCCATACTTACAGGAGGTACGTTGAACTACAAAATTACGTCAAAAGTTTTAACTGAAAACACACACACACACACAGCTGCTGTGTGCGTGGTGTAAATGGTCAAAATATGTGTATAAAGCTATGGGTATAGCAGACAGAAGGAGTTTATGAGTCATTAACATTCACATTTTTAGCACAAAAAACAAAGGCAAACTGCACTCAAGTTGTCTACTGCAATTTGAAAAAAATTAAAGGGAAAAAAAATGTGGAAAATATTAAAAGTAAAAGCCTGTCAACTGCTTGCTTGTTTCCCATTCTTTTGGCTCTATTTTGCTGGAGCTCATCATCTGCGTCTTTACAACTTTTAGATTTATCTTATTTCCAGTGACAAATCTGACAATTTCTGTGTTTTTATTTTTTTGCTATTTCACCACTAAAACGTTTTAAGAAAGAGGCTCTACAGAATTGTACTACGTAGAATAGAATGCTTCATAGGATTGCAATGCATAGTATAGTTACCTACTCAAGTATGCGGTGTAATTCACTTCACAGTCATAGTCTAGCAGATTCTGTAAAGAATCACACACACATACACACACACACACACACGGTCAAGGGGATCCATGGAAAGCATTAACCCTTTCAAAACGGTAATAATTACAGTTTTGCTCTTTTTGAAAAAAGCGAGATTTCTAGTTTTGACCTTTTTGAAAGCGTTAGTTACTGGTTTTGACATGTTTTAAACCGTTAATTTTGTAGTTTAAAACTTTTTGAAAATGTTATTTTCTTGTTTTGAATGCTTTTGAAAAAGTTAAGTTTCTTGTTTTGACATTTTTGAAAAAGTTAGTTACTAGTTTTGACATTTTTAAAATGCTAATTTCTAGTTTTTAATGTTTTTGAAAACGTTTCTATTTTGTTTTGACAATTGTAAAAGTGTTAGTTACTAGTTTACACATTTTTAAAATGTTAATTTTGTAGTTCTGACCCTTTTGAAAATGTTATTTTCTTGTTTTGAATGCTTTTTAAAAAGTTGGTTTCTTGTTTTGACATTTTTGAAATTGTTAGTTACTAGTTTTGACCATTTTGAAAATAAGTGAAAATGGTAATTTTACTAGTTTTCATTTTACCTTTTTAACGGTAATAAAAAGATTAATTTGTAAAGTTAAAAACTCTTTTGTAAAGGATTCTTTCCTTGGTTTCACACTTCCGAATAGGTTAAGCAGACCAACAAGAATGCAAATTGAAAAAGGTCTTAGCAGCTTGAAAGTTACAGCAGTTTAAAAAAAAATGCCAAACGTTTAACACTTTCGGGTCCAGTCACTCTTCAAAAAATGCTAAAAAAGGTTATAAAATGTTGTAAAAGGTAAAATAATAGGCAATAAATAAATAAACATAAATTAATAAATAAATGATAGTAAAACGGAGCCCCCACAGATCCGACGCTATACATACTTTGCATCTTTGGATGAACGATGTGCAATGTTAATTACTGTTAATGTGAATGAATTCCCTACTTTTATTGTTAGCTCTGTATAAGTATAGCGCCAGGCCAGTCAGTCGTCAATCTCGTTACTACAGAAAAATTATTAAAAAAAGGAAACAGAACCGAACCAAATTATATTTATAAGGTCACTACACCCGTAGAGAAGATTCTATAGGTATAACCTGTTATATACAGCTGTATAGAGTATAGACATGTAATTATAATACATATATACAAGTATAGTATATAAAACTAAACACTATTCTTTTGTGATCATGTTTGCAAAGTTTACTGTGTGCATCGTAGTTCTTAGTTCGTAGCACATAACACACATCTTTGACTTTCTTCATAGCAAAGCTATAGCACGAACGACTGATGGAGGCTTTCATAATTTATGTCTGATTTTCTTTTTTTTTTGAAAAATGTGGAAATTTATTAACCTCTTCGAAACTGAGGAACTATGGAAATAATACTTTACAGTGCAGTGTTGAATAGTATTTATTAGCTTTTTCAGAAAAAGCAAAACCAGCAAGATAAAACTTACCATTTTCAAAAACAATCAAAACTAATAAAGTGCACTTTCAGAAAGGTAAAATCTAGAAATTACCAACTTCAAAAAGGTCAAAACTGTAAATTAACACTTTCAAAAAGATCAAAACTAGGAATAACACTTTCAAAAAGGTGTAAAACCTGTAAACAAACATTTTCAAAAAGATCAAAACTGGGAATAACACTTTCAAAAAGGTGTAAAAACTGTAAATCAACATTTTCAAAAAGGTCAAAACTATAAATAACCAATTTTAAAAGGGTGTAAAACTGTAAATATTGCGGTTTCGAAAAGGTTAAAACACTCTAATTACAGGGAAGACTAATACTAATAATACTTATCCTTGCCAGGGTTCGGCTTTTGCCACTAAATTTAGTTATTTGCCAGGCCAGGTGGCAAATAATGGTATTTACCGGACAATATTGGTATTTACCGGCATATAATAAAAACATTATTTCAGTGTGATATGACTGATATTTATATTGTTTTTAATACGAATAATATTTATTAGCTAACAAATTTAAAACTAAAAAACTACAATAAAAAGGCAAAAACATAGAAAATACAGAGAGAGCTCGTGCTTGAGGTTATGATTCCTTGCCATATCAGCAGTTTACAGTGTTTACACGCTGGCAGACAGCCAAGGCAGCAAAAACCGTCAAAACGTCAAGAATTAGCTAAAAAAACAAATCTCAGCCTATAAAATAACGCCAAAAATTTTTGAAATGTGAGGTTTCTTAAGGGGATTTTATTATTAGCCAATATGAGCCACATCTAAGGCATTTTCCAGACCAGGTAAATACCGGTATTTACCAATATTGTCCACACCTGGTAAATACCAGGGCCGAACCCTTAAAGACCAAAATTTTCAAAATAAAAAAAAGGAATTTAGATATGTAATTTGGTAATTAGGTAATTTATGCATGCCCCAGCAAAAGCAGATGGTTCAAGATGAAGATGATAAATTGAGACGATTATAAATCCTGAAATACCTGAGTGTAGCGTGTGTGTGTGTGTGTGTGTGTGTGTGTGTGTGTGTGAATAGTGAGTCAAGTGCTTCGATGCTTGAACAAAACTAAAACAGGATCATCTTTTCCTTCAACAACTCTTCATCTCTCAACAAAAGTCACAACAGGAGAATCATACAGGACAGAATGGAAAAGAGTCAAAACGCTAAGATTAAGATTTAACTTGGAAATGTTACAAATATTCTGGTGGTGGGTTTATTATTAAAATGACAATAACAAAGATTATGACGCCCATCGTCCTTTCCGTCTTCCATCCCCTCTGTCCTTGACGATGGAAAACGGAAATGCAAAAAGATCGAGTGACCATTTATGCGCATTTTAATTTACTTAATTCATAATTGGACTTTAATTATACATATATAATATATCACTGCTTAAGATGCAAACCAACGCATGTGTATTAGTGCTCCAGTGCAAAGGGACGCAGAGGCACAATGTTACGGTGCAAAATGCAGCCAGAAAAGCAGAAAAAGACTCACAATTTCCTTGTTTTTACAGCACATTTACTAATGAGAGCTATCATGTTTTGAAATCCAAGTTTTACGTGTTTAACAAAGTGTAAATCGAGCTTTTGTGTAAGTTGAAAAAGTGCAAGTCAAAACTTTGCATGTTTTAAAAAGCGTAAATTAAGGTTTCGCACCTTTTGAAACGTGTCAATTATGGTTTCACACGTTTTAAAAAAGTGTAAATTAAGTCTTTAAGCGTTTTAAAAAAGTGTCAATCAAGGTTTTGTATAGTTTGAAAAAGTGCAAGGGAAAGCTTTTCATGTTTTAAAAAGTATAAATTGAGATTTAGCATCTTTCGAAAAGTGTAAATTAAGGTTGCACACGTTTTAAAAAAAAGTCAATCAAGGGTTTCACACGTTTAAAAACGTGTGATTCCAAATCCAGGTTTTGCATAGTTTTAAAAAGTGGGAATCGAAGTTTTGCATGGTTTTAAAAAAGTGGAAATAGAGGATTCACACGTTTCAAAAAGGGCAAATCAATGTTTCGCACGTTTTGAAGAGTGCAAATCAAAGCTTCTATTTGTAAAATTCAGTTCGACCCCCGCCTTTTATTAGAGACACGCCGTCTATTAGAAGTTAGAATGCAATGCTTTCTATTTGCAAAACTCATTTCGACCCCCGACTTTTATTAGAGACCCGTCGTATATTGGAGACCCGTCTTCTAGTAGAAGCTTTACGGTAATAGTAATGTTTAAACTAGGCTCGCTGCATTTTCACAGAAACGATAGAAAAAATAGTGCTACTCATTTTTTTTAAATGTCTACTGCGATCATCTTCTGGGTTATTTTTTACAAAAATGTTGTTAATGACAAAGTACTACACATAGTACCTAGGTACATAAATAGTATAAAATAGTAGCTACAATAAATTAACAATAAATTAACAATAACTTTTAATGTTTCTATTTCTGACTTTTGATCTTGACTACACCCACCACAACCTATCACATTTGGCCGTATGAGCAGGTGGGGGTAGTTTGTACTTGTACTTGTACACGGCAGTGAACTCAATAGGAAATAAAATGGAAATATAAATACAACTAAACATATAGCTCTCTGTTCTACAGTTCCTAGGAAGTCCAACAACTCCAACAAGAACTAAAACAAAAAAAAATCTGAGCAATCTCTCTCTCTTTCCCCAATCCGTAATCCGTCGCCCGTAAAGGAAGGGGTAAAACCGTAAACCGTACTCATTTTTTCATTCAAATAATACATACAACATAGGCAAAGGCCAAGCCCTAAACCCTTGTTAAAGATTCAAGTGTAAAACACAGTAATAATAATAGAAAGACAGAACAGAGCTCAGAACAGAACGTCAGAACTGGCCATCCTGCTACCTCGTCAAGCTCTGTTAGTACAGCATGAACTAGGTAATTTTTTATATAATATAATATTAAAATCATTTTATTTTATATATCTATAGCAATCGCTATATACATATAGGCTCTGAATTGCATTGCATTGCAATGCACTGCCGTTCCGTTCGCTCTTGTTTTACACGCTTTTGAAGCAAAGAACCAAACCAAACCAAACCAAGCCACACAATGCGTAGGTAATTCACTCAAAATTTCTCTCAAAAGATTCAAGTTTGAACTGCAATGCATTACATTTTACATTTATTTTACAAAGGCGCATTTTACACAGAGGTTGACTGACCTGTGTGTGTGTGTGTGTGTGGATTACTGTGGATGCTAAATAATCATCTTTTATAAAATGTGGACTAAATTTAATCTGTAGTAATTCATAATAATTGCAAAATTGTAAGTGTGTCTGTCTATATAGTATGTGCATCAATCTAGGATCGAGGGAAACTTTCGAACAAGAAAGAAAAAAAATAATAGAGCTTGACGTTCCCTCACATGTCAAGTTTAAAACGTTTACAATAATCTGCGGCATCTGGCTTGTTTTTTGCTATTGACTTGGGAGCTTGGATCTGGATTTGGCTCAGTAATCATCTTAATGACGAAATGACAGGGGCAAAGAAAATATTTTAAAAATTGTAAGGCACACGGCCAATCATTCAGTCAACATTACAAAAGGGAAATTGAATACAAAAATTATAATTTTTAGAAAATAAACAGTAGAGCTACCTATACATATTATGGCCATTGATAGTTTTTGAAATTCTATTTAAAAAACCCTTTCAAAACGGTAATACATTCAGTTTTGCTCTTTTTGAAAAGAGTGATTTTTAGTTATGGACTTTTTGAAAGTGCTAGTTGGTAGTTTTGACCTTTTTGAAAGCGTTAGTTTCTAGTTTTGACATTTTTTTTAAATGTTCATTTCGAGTTTTGAATGTTTTTTGAAACGTCTATAATTCTAGTTTTGACATTTTGAAAGTGTTAGTTACTATAGTTTTGAATACTTTTTAAATTGTTGATTTCTTGTTTTGATCATTTTTGACATTTTTGAAAATGTTAGTTTGACTAGTTTTTAGCCTTTTTCAAACTGTTCTTTGCTAGTTTTGACCTTTTTGAAAGTGTCACTTACTGGTTTTTGACATTTTGTAAAACGTTGATTTCTAGTTTTGACTGTTTTTGAAAACTTGTGAAAGTATTAGTTTGACTAGTTTTGACTTTTTTGAAACTATTAGTTCTTAGTTTTGACATTTTATAAAACGGTAGTTTTTAGTTTTGACTGTTTTTAGAAGTGTCTATTTCTTGTTTTGACATTTTGAAGGTGTTATATAGTTACTAGTTTTGAATGCTTTTTAAATGACTGATTTCATGTTTTGATCAATTGGAAAGTGTCATTCACTAGTTTTGACCTTTTTCAAATTGTTAAGTACTAGTTTTATCCTTTTTGAAAGTTGTAATTTTTACTAGTTTTGACTTTTTTGACGGTTGCCGTTATGAGAAAGCTACATAATTACACGAATTAAAAACACTTTTTTACAGAATTCTTTCCACCTTCAATGGTTTCCCCGATCCTACCAGTTAATAAAGCTACCAACCTACACAAGTACCTAATTAAATAAAAGTAAAATTTAAAAAACAAAGGGCATTTGCACCTTTGTTTATTCTTTTGGATCTGCACTGAACAGTGAACGATCTTGCCCACAGGCAATTAAAATTCCAGTTTTGCTTTACATTTTTTTGTGAAGCTACATTTGAAAAGCCGCCTTCATTCATTCATTCAAGCATTGATTTCATTTTCCAAGAAGCTCTCATAATGCCCAGTCATACAAAATACCGGTTCCGCCTACTATGCACATGAAAACTGACGTACTACAAAGTACCTAAAGTACCTAAACTACTGATCTTGAATCAATCACAAAGTAATAACAGAACAGAAGCTCTGTAAAAGTAAAACTATACAACAAAAATACAAATATTAAAAAAATCAAGATCAAAACCAAACCAGCAACAACAACATCAACAACAACAAAAACTGCAGGGATTCCCTGCGGCGGGTAACGAAACAGAAATTACAAAAACTACAAAACCGGTGGTAAACAAAGCTTATGGCAATCACATAATACGCCACTGCACTATACTGCCACGTCATAAAAATCTTTTAAAAAAATAAAAATAAAGTGCTCCATGAACTCTAAACTTCTTTTTTTACTGCCTTGGCTTGCTAAGTAATTTAGTGCACAATAATGTGGAGATTTCCCAGATGACGAAAACGACAGGGATTTTTGATCTCTGATGAGCTCCGGGATCAAAAAGCTTTAAAATTTTTTGTTTTTTTTTAAAAATAAATAAATGCACTCACATGTTGCCGCAGATGGACCGATGGATGCCGCCTGGACTGGTGAGGAGAGAGATGAATTCTGGGATGATCCTTGTGCAGGCAGAGATGGAGAAGACGGCAAGGAAGAAATTCCAGACGGCCATCACTTTGCGAAGATCCATGGGCTTGCGATTCTTCATGAACTCTTGACCCAGGAAGATGAAGAGGACGTAGGCCACGACGCTGTAGAGACTCAGCGTCCAATTCTTCTCCATCCACACTTTCTTCTCCAGCAGATTAAACTCCGTCGCGAAGAATAAACTGTGGAAAATCGTCGTCGTGTTATCCTCCATCTGGAAATGGCCACAAAAACAAAATGGATTAAAATAATTACTTAACAATTATTAATTATCATTGCAAGATCATTCATTCGTTCCTAAACAGTAAAGAGCTTACTTGACCTTTTCAAAACAGCAATATATCTAGTTTTTACACCTTTTTAAAATGATGATTTACAGTTTTTGACTTCTTTGAAAGTGTTAATTTCATAGTTTCGATCTTTTTGAAAAATGATTATTTACTGTTTTTGACCTTTTTGAAAGTGTTAATTCCTAGTTTTGATCTTTTTTAAAACGTTGATTTACAGTTTTTGACCTTTTTAACACTATTAATTCGTAGTTTTGATCTTTTTGAAAATGATAATCTACAGTTTTTACACCTTTTTGAAAGTGTTAATTCATAGTTTTTATCTTTTTGAAAATGTTAAATTCTAGTATTAACCCTTTTAAAAGTGTCAATTTCTAGTTTTGATCTTCCTGAAAATGCTCAAAATGTTTTTTGCTTGTTTTTAAAATGTGTATTTGTAGTAGAAATAGAAATAACCAAGCAGTTTTGTGGTTTTCCACAGTTCCGAATAGGTTAAGAAAGAATAAATACTAGGGCAACTAGGGCAAAAGGAATTAGTAAATAATTAGGTGGCATTTAAAATTCAAAAGTCAAGAAAGTAGGTGAAGTTTGGGCTAGGTACCTCTGTCTGCGTTTTTAATTCTAATTAATTCAAAAGTTTGTTGTGTAAACTGCCTAGTTAAATACATAATCTCTTACTATAAGACTTACTATACCTAAGCTATACCCTATAGCTATACCTATAGTTATAGCCTCTTAATGCCATATTATTTCCCAATTCCCAGTACTCAGTATTCCTACAGACAGAAACTATGGTAGGCTCTACAGACATACAAGGTACCTTTACTTTGCATAATTAACCAAGTATTTACCCAATTACCGCATAATTTATTTTCTAAAATTGCATCATCAACAACAATCGGCAATCCTTTAGTCACCCAACGAAAAGGATTCCCATTTCACTACGTCAAGTACCTAATTTACAATGTAATAATCCTAATCCAATAATGCAATCTATTATGCAAATAAAAATATTTAAAATATTTTCACTTTTTAGTTTGGCGTTACGTACGTACATGGCATGGCATCGTAGTACTGTGACTGTGAAGCTACGCAACCAATTAATAATAATTCCTTAATTAAATGGTTAGATTTTAATTTAAATATTCATTTTGGATTAAAATTAAAAAATAAAAGTCCAAAAATGTTTGTAACAATTTAATAATAATAATTACAACTAAACTCGATTTCCCTTTGGATACACTTTTATGCTAAAATTTTGATTGTTTTAATTGCGTTCAATTTCGTAGGATTTTGGTCTAATTGGGCCTATTATTATTTATAAGAAAAAAAAAAGAAAACGTAAAATTAGTATTTAGTTAAGTAGCTTAATAAAAGTAACGGAATAATGCCTAATGGCAGAGTTAATTAGATTTAAAAAACGGCTATAGTTTAGCATCATCTTTTGGTTTAATTTTGCATCATTATTGCACCATCAGCGGCATTTTTTGTGATTCATTGAATTCATTCATTCATAAAAAAAAGTGCAAATTCTTCAACTTTTGTGGCAAAGCATTATACAACAGACAATGGAGCAGAGACACCCGTCGACCCATCTTGACTGATATAGCTATAGATATATACCTAGGTATATATATATATATCTAACCACTATATCCACACCCGTATATATGTAGGTAAGAAAAATTGTTAAATTGTAATAGAATCGTAACTTTCTTTTCTTTTATTCCAACGCCGACGGAGGCCTCCCTGCTACAAAATTTGCTAACTTTTGATCACCATTATGTTTTGAAGCAGTACATAATTCCTAATACACAATACAATGAATTATTCACTGCCAGCAAAAGTACCGACTATCAAAATACCTACTATACCTTCACTAATCAATAAATAGTTGTTAATTACTTAATTACTAGGTACAATTTAGAAACAGAAACGTACTCTGATGGATTATCGATAATATCGATTACTACTGTACCGAAAGTAACGATTATACCTGTATCATCTGTCATTAAATTGCATTTAGAACTCCCCATCTAGTTAGTACTTATTACGTACCTATTTAACCTTTTTGAAACGGTACTATATCTTGTTTTACATCTTTTTTTGAAAGGGATAATTTCTTGTTTTACATTTTTTTGAAAGTTATAATTTTTTGTTTTATATCTTTTTGAAAATGTTAATTTATTGTTTTACATCTTTTTGAAACTCTTAGTTTCTTGTTTTACATCTTTTTGAAAGGGTTAATATCTTTTTTTGGCCTTTTTGAAAGTGATAATTTCTTGGTTTAGCCTTTTTGAAAGGGTTCATTTCTTGTTTTGGCCTTTTTGAAAGTGATAATTTCTTGTTTTATATCGCTTTGAAAATGTTAATATCTTGTGTTACATCTTTTTGAAAATGTTAATTTCTTCTTTTGCCCTTTTGAGAGTTTGAGTTACTTACTGGTTTCGAATGCTTTTGAAAATGTTAATTTCTAGTAAAAAGCGCTTTTGTAAAGCATGCTTTCCATATGATTTTCCAGCTACGAATAGGTTAAGTGTACCTTACAGAGATTCTTATGTAAATAAGCTCTGCCTCTCTCGGCCAAACAGTATCAGTGCCTGTTTCAAGTTTATCCGTGAATGGCGAAAAAATCTTGTAAAATATTGCCTAACTGTCTGTCCGTCTGTCTGCTGACTCACTATTACACACACAAACACACATCTACGACACTTGTGCCGCTCTTTTGCAGTTCACTAGGTCATAGTATATGCATTGCCATAGGCCAACAGATTATATTCTGCAAGTCAGCTGCTCTGTAACTCTGTAGCTATGTACATACAAGGATGATGATTGCAGTCGATCTTTCAACGCATTCTATGATGCACACACCTACTTTATTCACCCACAAAAAAAAACACAAAACGAGTAGAGAACCTGCGAAGGGAAGATTGAATGAAAGTTACACACACAAACACACACGCACTTTGCATTTCTTCACCACAAATCAAAAGCTCAAAAGCTGTTCTGGCTATAGGTATAGCTATAGCTATATAGACAATATTTTGTGAGTTTTGTGTCTACTGTCTATGCTTTCAATTTATAGCTTAGGCAGGCGGTCTATACTCGTTATACTAGTATAATTTTCAATAAAATTACTATATACATACATAGGCAACTGTAGGCAATACCTATACAAAGACAGAGAAGGTAAGGTGCCTCATTTTCTATTCCAATTTCTATTTCACTGTAAATGTCCCTACAAAAAAAAAGACTACCTTCATCAATTATTTGATTTTCTTTCCCTTTGGTTTTCGTTTTGGTTTATTAAAAAAGGACAGGCTTTTATAATGGGCATTGCATTCCCTGAGGCAGCAGTGGAAGCTTAATTGTAAAATTATATAAAAGTGTAATAATACAATTATTACAATTACTGAGTTAATCCCCATTGAATTTAAAACTGATTTACAAATTAGATTTTGAGTGCCTTTAAGGCAGAATCAAAATAGCATTATTTAAAAAGCTTGAGGCAACATTTCTACATTTTTTTCTTTTTTTGGGGGTGTTTGTGTTTTTGTTTTGTTGCTAAATTCTGCCTGCTGACAGAAACTGAAAAGCCAATAAGGCAATAATAGTTGGATTTAAAATGGAAATTAAAAAAAATGGACAATGGGACTCACTAATTGTATGTACGTGTGTAAGAGATAGAAACGAGGGAAACGCATGGATGACGAGGCTATTTCCTTTTAAAGGAGTAGAGTGAGGAGGTATTTATTTCAATGGGCTAACACACTACAGACTGACTATATAGCATAGCAGTTTAAAATTAGAATTAAAGACGGACAGAAGAGCGGAGAATCATGATAATAGAAGATACACTTTGGAGATGTGAGTGAAAGTGTGGCTTGAGGAAACTCTAATTGGGAGTCAGAAGATAATAAAAATAAAACTCAATCAGAATGAGAGAGAGAGGGACAGAATCTGCAGGGAGTTCAATGGGGTAGTTAATACACATACAAATAATTATGCTATAACAACAAATTCCCTGCCTCTCACTCAGTCACGAGTTCTAGAAACCTTTAAGTAAATCTTGTCATAAGTTGACAGCATAATAATGTGCCTATACCTGCTGCATTTTACTATTTATAGCATTTAGCATACAGCTAAGGGGCCTTTCACATACTATGACGTCACAGTTTGGTGTTAAAAAAGAGCTTTAAAAAAGAAGGAAAAAAATGGTGCACCACTTTTCAAAAAGTACAGGTATTTTATGGGCATATGATTTATTAATTCTTAACGAAAAGAAAAAGCGAAAATGCTTCAAACAAAGGCAACGCAGGGCATTTTGCGCTCCAAAATAGAGCAACAGATGAAATTCACACATGAAAAAACTGCAAAAGATGAAATTTACATTTCAGAAAAGTTCAAAAGATGAAATTTACATTTCAGAAAGTTCAAAAGATGAAATTTACATTTCAGAAAGTGCAAATATTAGAATTTGCATTTCAGAAAAGTGCAAAACATGACATTTGCGCTTTTAAAAAGTACAAAATATGAAATTTGAAAGCTTCAAAATAGTAGTAAAAATGACGTTAACATTTCAGAAAAGTCCAATAAAAAGAAATTTGTACTTCAAAAAAGTGTAAAACGTGACATTTTACGCTCTAAAATAGTGCAAAAGATGAAGCTGACACTTCAAAAAAGTGCAAAATATCTCATTTGTAAGCTTCAAAATAGTGCAAAAGATGAAATTCACACTTCAAAAAAGTACAAAACAGGGCATTTGACTCTCCAAAATAGTGAGAAAAATGAAATTTGCACTTCATAAAAAGTGTACAGCATGTAATGATGTAATGTCTACGTTTCAAAAAAGTGCAAAGCTTGACATTTTACCAAAATAGTGCAAATTTGAAACTCAAACTTCAAAAAAAATATTTAAAAAAAAGACGACATTTAAGCCTTTTGAAAAATTCGTTTCTAGGATACAATACATCACACACTTGACAGGTCCCTGTCCCTATACTGACGCCTTAAGAATGCTATGTAATTAAATTACATTATACAGGCCTACAATACTACAACGTGTCAAATATTTATTATAAACTACCTTTCATTTCTCTTTCAATTTCTACTGAAAAAACTGTCAGCTGTAACAAAATACAATTCACGTTGTAATATAATTATACATTTGTCCTGTCTACGCATTGAATGCAATTGTAATTTTTGTAATATTAACTCAAAACCTATAATATTTGCCTGCACTGGACTGAAACTGACTCGCAATTGTAATCCAAACTCTCAACTATGTACCAACACACACAATACAGGCGCAAGTAACAAAATCGTGTAAATGTACACAAAAAAGCACAAATATTTGCCAAATACATACGAAAATTACCAAAGATTTAGATAAAATTTGATCTTTATCTTTAGCAACTCAGACACACAGTCGAAGAAATTAAATGCAGCTTAGAGCCACGTTCAAATTTATGCAGACGACCTACATCAATTATTCCAAATGGTCCGTCCGTCTTCTGTTTTTTAAATGACACCTTTGTCTGTCCCTGGGTGTGGATTTTAAATTCAAATTTAAAAATATTGAATCATTCAAAGATTCAAAGGTTTTAAACTTTAAACAATACCTTGTTAATGATTGAGTAAAAGTATTTATTATTATTACTCAGATGATGATTAAGAATTACCTACGACTGCGAGGCAAGGGAGAGTGTGTGAGGTAGGTAGGGCTATTGGTTTTTTTCTTCTGGTATGTATTATTTAATATTTTTAATATTATAATTATTATCAGGACCAACTCTCCATTTCCATAGCTACAGGCCTACAGGACTTTTACAAAGATGCTGTCATCTGTTCTGTCATCTTTATTCAATTTCAATTTTTTCAACGAAGGTAGTATGTATAGTGTAAGGTATATACCTTGCAGTAGTTTTCCTTTCCTATTTTCTATTCCTATAACGGTATTTTAATTTTTAAAAGCACAATCACATCTCTATTCTGTAAATTAATCTGGCCTCTGGCTGCTAATTTGGTCGCCACAATCACAATCACAGAATTACAATTACAGTTTTATAATACCTAGTTACAAATAATTGTTTGCAATTTTTAAAATCCAAAAATGAACCCTTTCAAAGCGGTGATGTATGAAGTTTTACTCTTTTTGAAAAGGGTGATTTATAGTTTTGAGCTTTTTGAAAGTGTTAGTTACTAGTTTTGACATTTTTTAAAACGATGAATTCTAGTTTTGGATGTTTTTGGAAGCGCCTATTTCTAGTTTTGACATTTTTGAAAACGTTAATTTCTAGTTTTGCATTTTTTTGGAAGCGCCTATTTCTTGTTTTGACATTCTTGAAAGTGTTAGTTACTAGTTTTGACCGTTTTTGAGAGCGTATATTTCTTGTTTTGACATTTTTGAAAGTGCTGAGACACACACACACACACACATTTTTTTTTGGCAATCCCTCATAATTCATTCATTCATTTGTAATAATTATTGTAATGGAGCTACCTACCTACCTACATATTTCAACATTCCATCAAAAACTACAGCTTACAACTTTCGTGAATGAACTTTGTACATACCACCACTGCACTGCACTGCTACTACACACTCTTGTGCTCTGGCTAGCCTTACACTCCTCGTTTCCATTTTCCATGTGTTACATTGCACAGCAGTAAGCAGTAGGTAAGTAGCAGCAACAGCTGTGCTCTTTGCTCTTTGCTGTTATTGAAAAATTGATAACGAAATAACCTGCTGCTGCTGCTACATAATATTATACACTATTTCATGTCTTCGTCATAGTAGACTAGTGAGCCAAAGCCAAAGTCAAACTTTGCAACTAACTAGAGTGTTTAGAATTTAAATGTTTTTGTGCAATTGCCTATAGCCCTATAGCACTATAGCCTATAGCACTATAGCACTATAGTCTGTCTGTCTAGTGGGTGAGACTCACCCAAAGAATAAAAAAAAAGAAAAAATCAAAATCGCATTCACAATCCACAACAATCGCAATCTTAAGACAAGAATTCAAGATTTTTCTACATTGTAGTCCGTCTGTCTGTTTGTCTGTAACTCTGCAAGCCATGCTATGTGATCACAAAAGTCAAGTCAACGCAACGTCAAACAAACTGACCTACAAATCAATGAGCACGTATGATGCTACACTTGCTACTAGTCTATACAGTGCTATAGAGTATAGCCGGTCATTCCACACCGTATCATTAAAACATACGAAATCCCTACCTTATTAATTAGAAATCAAATTCAAATTTAATTGTTAAGCAATCGCAATCCTTGCGCCTTGAATTCACGTACAAAACGTAAAACTAACGCAGTAATAAAAAAAATAGGTAATAAATATCGCCTTACCCTAATGTGTTGAACGTCCATGGTTGATCGATCGATGGTAGTGAACTTAAAGTGCGTTAAATTTGTATTATTAACTAATTAATTAATTAACAGGGAAAAAACACACAAGCGTAGCACCGTGTAGCCGAGTCACAAAAAAAATCCTTGCTTTCTTCTTGTTAATGTTGTTCGTCAGTCAATAATTCACTAAAAAACAGTAAAGCTGTATTGTTCTTGAAGGAATAGGAAATCCAAACTTGTAGCTTCAAAAATCTTGGTAATTTTCTAAGTATTTTTTATTTTTATTATTATTTATATATAATAATAATATACTTTGGTGGGGTGTCCGTCTGTACCAGCAGCAGACTCAAGACTAGCAGCAGTAGTGTAGTACCAAGAAACCAAATTCTGAAAGTAAAAAAAAAATGAAAATAAATATATTATAAAAATTCAAAATCTTAACAGACGCACACCTGAGATCAACAAATAAATAGAATTTTTTTGATACAAATTCTTTTGGAAGTTTGGGTGTGGAAGCAAAAGAAGTCTGGAGAGCAGCGAGCGGTAAATTAAAAAGGTCAAAGTATAAATAAAAGCTTGTACAGGTACACGAAAGCCTACCTAAAAAGGTAGAAGAAAAAAAACTACTAAATATAATTACAACTATAATATAAAAATAGATAATAATAATCCTAAAACTTCATTATTTACAGTGTTTACAGACACAGCGAGAGAGAGAGAGAGAGAGGGACAGAGGCGGTCATAAAAATTATCTTATCTTTCCCTTCAATCACAATCGGTAATCCTCAAAAGAAGAAAAAAATGCATACAACACCTGCAATTTAGGATCAAATGATCACAAATTTCGTAGAATATTTAGTAGCATTATTTATAAACAGAATGACCACTGCATCTGCATTTAGTATACAGGTATAGGATTACATTTGACTTTGGTTTGACTTTTACGGTAACTTTTAATTGCATAAAAAAAAAACCCCCCCCCCCCCCCCCCCCCCAAAAAAAAAAGAATTAAAAGTACCTAAGTACCTACCAAACTTACTTAGATTAGATTCTAAAAGTAGATTGCATAGTTTGCGATCATTCAAATAAAGTATTATTATACATTCTGTAGCTGGACCTTCAAGGACGTTGCAGCAATTAAAATTAAAAAAGTATAAAAACAAACAAATCTAACAATTTTTATCTCCAATGAAGACTTGGATCGTAAGTGAACAACAAGTCTGCGTGTCAATTCAAATACATACAGTAATTATACAGCGGGCCACCACAGCATTGTTGCAGATTGTTCATTAATTATTACTCTGTTTGACAGAAAATGGGAATGACAGTGCAAAAGCCACTGGTCTGTACTGTCTTGAGCAATAATGAAACGCTCCCAAAAAGACAAAGACACCGTAAATGCTGTATACACTTTAAATGTAATAATTCTTAAGGAACCAGAAGCACCATCGAGGAGAGGGTACTTGACCAATAAAATGTAGATTTAAAAATAAAATAAAACCGTTCACAAAAATGATTGTGTGTGTGTCTGTTTTCTACTAATCCGATGGGCCATGGGCCGGTGGCTGGAGCCTAAGAGTTATTGACACTAGAGACACTGGTGAAACGAAAATAGGTAAATACCTGGCTAAATACTTCCTTTTGTTAACTACTAATAACTAATAATACAAATTCCTGTCTGGAATCCTGAATTCTGAGAAACATAGGGGATTTATTTTATAAGGACAGCCCACTAACGACCGACTACAGTTTTATATTATATTTATATATATTTATAGAAGCACAAGACAAAGGCCAAATGTAAACGGTCGAATCAATAAATGAGAGTGAACCACTCCTACAAGTTCGAAGTGCTACCGAAGACGAATTCCTTTAAAGCGGTAAAATACCACTATCAATAACCTTTAACCGATTCTGAAGATTCTGAATGACACGTATTGTTAAGGCAAAAATTTTCAGTTTGTTTGTCGTAAGGATTTGTATTAATATATAAATAAATAGAAAAGCTTGCTTTATACAAATTCTGAACAGGTGAATACACTTGAAAGCCACAGGATACAGTCTTAAAATGAACTAAAAAAAAGACAGGCTATTTCAGATTTTAAAAGAAAGGTATATAATCCGGTTACTTGCGTTTTCAAAAAAGAGTAAAATAGGATTTTTAAGCTACCAAAAATGATACAGCACGCTTTTTACGTCTTCAAAAAAAAAGGGCAAAGCACGATTTTAAGCTTCCAAAAATGGCAAAACACGCTTAAGTTTTCAAAAAAGGTAAAATACGATTTTTAAGCTTCAAAAAATGGCAAAACACGCTTTTTACGTTTCCAGAAAAGTAAAAACGCACTACTTACAATTTCCAGAAAATGGCAAAACACGCTTTATTAGTTTTTAACAATGGGCAAAACAAGTTTTTCCGTTTTCCAAAAAGTAAATAGGCGATTCGTACAGATTCCAAATAAGTGCAAAACACACGATTTTCCCACAAACTAAACGAAGGCAAAACTTGTGGCAGTATTCACTTTTTCAAAAAAGCAAAAGGTTGGAAACAAATTATAAATACAAGCTGTAGCTGTGTAAGCAAACGACACCAACTTATTTACAGGCACTCCTTAGTCAATTCTGCACTAAAATCGTGGCAAATAAAGTTTTCTAGTACCAACCTATTTTAAAATCCAAATAAATAAATACATAAATGAAACTTAAATTCACAAAAATAATGCTGACTTGATTCTTAAATAAGTTTTGGTTTAGGATAGAAATCAAACTACCACTTTTTCCCTAAACGTAAACCGAAACCTCAAGAATCCGGTCAACACAAACTCGCAAAATATAATAAATAAAAGTACCTACTAGAACCAAATAAGATTATTCACTACAGAGGAAAAGCTTGTAGCTAATACAACTTAAAAAGTGCATTATTAAATTAGAAATAGCAGTGGTGTGTATACTATTACTATTAATTAATACAAGAATTAATTGATACATTGAAAGAATAAAACTACTACTAATAATAATAGTAAAATTGAATAAAAATGTAAAAAACAAAAACAAAATATTTCAAATACCTCCAAAAAGGGATCAATGTTTCAAAATGTTAAAAGACTAATAACTGTGAATTGATGGACTAGAGATGTAATTAAAATAATGATAAATTACTGTCGATGAGTATACCTACAATTAAAGGGTAAGATGAGAGTCCACTCAAAAAGCTTCTGTTGCCGTTCTGGCTGCTTTCTGTCTTGGGTCTTGACTCGTCACAGACTCACATCAGACTGACACACGAAGGAACAATCCACACTTCTACTCACTGACCACGACGAAGACAGTCAGTAGCAGACACAATTCAACTCTTCCGACTGTCTATACGCACTCACCACCACCAGTCACCACAGCAAAAGCACAATAATTCTAGACCAAAAGAACAGAAAGCACTTCAAAAAGAACTCTGGTAGTAATAATAATTGTAAAAAAAAATATAAAACAAAATAAAAGTCTTCGATGTACAAGTACAGTACACTACTGGGCTGTTAACACACACAATTTATCTGTAAGTACTACGAACTAGTACGAACTACGATGTACGATGCAATGTTGAATGTATGTAAATACACACCTGAATCTATTTTCTTAATTTTTCTTTTGACTTTAATTCCGTTGACTTCCCTCGGCCACCGTCTACACTTGATTGTCTGGGCTCTTGCACTTGCTCTTGGTATATATAAGTACTTTGATCTTTCTGCCACTGCCGAGTGATGAAACAACAATCTCCCCCAAAACTTCATAGATGATGATGATGATGATGATGACGTAGAACTTCAAAGAGGTACTAACAGAATAACACACGGCAAAAGTAACGCACTAATAGGTAAGGTAACGTTAACTTTGCTCTGTACTTACGTTCTGTGAATTGATAACTAGTAAGCACATAAGCTTGATTTTGATTTTGATTTGGATGAAAGATGAATGATGAATTAAACTGGGTTATACAGTCAGTAGTCAGCTTGTACCTACAGCATACAGTTGACAGTCGATGGAAGATGGAATGAAACCTAGAAGAAACCAAAAAAAAAAAGAAAAACTTATATTAATACATTCCGATTCCGATTAACTTTTGTAATTAATATTCACTATCAAAGCACAATTAATTAAAATTAAATGCCTCAAGATTACCAACACCGAAAACATCCAACATTAAATTGGTACACGAATCAACAGTTGACAGTTGACAGTTGAGCAGTTCGCAGGTATTTTAGTATCAAAAAATGCAAACTAATTAAAGAATTCGAATTAGTACTGTCCAACTGTCAATAGTTGATTTATAACTCATAGAACACTCTTGTAATCAATCACCATTTTATAATTTCCATTTAGTATAATTGAGTTTCTACCTCTACTGGTTATTGTCATTGTTTGAATGGTTGGTGCGTAGAATTGTAGGCCAAATACCGCTCCCTATCAGTGTTGTAATTTTTTCAGGCGAACGGTCCATTCTTTCGTGCCGTTCCCGTTCACGACCGAGCGAGAAGAGAACGGACTAATTTTCGACAGTGTTGTGAAGTTTGCAGTAAAATCTGCCACTTCACCAACCTATTCTACTTAATCAAGTGAAAAGGAAAAGAACGAAAATCTGAGCCGCTGCAGAAGAATAGGCTGCGAGCCCCGCGAACGAACGATTTACGAACGATCGACGCCGAGCCGTTGAGAGCTAGTGTGGCTGGCACTGCAGAGAACTAGTTGTGAACGAGAATACGATTAAGTGGATTTCGTGCCTCTGCAGCTTGCAAAGGTTCGCGCGCCGATTAACGAACGAATTGGGATTTCTTTGCAAACTTCACATCACTGAATTTTTCGACGGCACAACGGTAGGTCGTGTCATAACTTTTTTCATATTCGCCTAAAAATCGTGGATTTTACCACGCCTTGCAGAAGCTCGAAGGGTGAAGCGAACGGGCTGAGAACGGAATGCATACTAATGGCTTTCCCAGTCAGTGCACGAGAAAGGAGTCTGCAGAGTTTCACGAACGAAAAACGACCGATTTTAAAAATCTCTGAACATATTATAACACTGCTCCCTGAGATGGCTATGCCTTCGGGACAGCTCTTCTTCAATTGCAGCATTATTGCTCAATATAATTAAAAAGCCGGACCTGGTCTTGAGCGGCATGTGTTCAGGCATCCTATAATGCCGCTCTGCAGCCCTTATATACCGCTCCGCTGCCCTTATGCATCGCTGCATATCCCTGAAGTACCGCTCCGTATCCCCGAAGTACCGCTCCGTATCCCCGAAGTACCGCTCCGTATCTCCGAAGCAGTGCCTTGAAGCTTGCAGAGAAAGAAATCTCAATTCGTTCGTTAAACGTTTGCAAAAATCGTCTCTCTGCAGTGGCACGAAATTCACTTTTTCCTATTTTCGTTCATAACTAGTTCAGTGCAGTGCCAGCCGTGCGAGTTTTCTATGGGTCACAGCCAATCGTTCATAAATCGATCGTTCGCAACCTATTCTTCTGCAGCGGATCAGATTTTCGTTCTTTTCCTTTTCACTTAATTAAGTAGAATAGGTTACTGAAGTGACAGATTTTACTGCAAGCTTCGAGGCACTGCTCCTAAGTACTGCTCCGTATCCTCGAAGTACCGCTCCGTATCCCTGAGTACCGCTCTGTTTGAGCCCTACCGCTAACATTGGTCACATTAAACTAGCGCTAGCCCTTGCCCTATCATAGAGCTAACAATACGATACTAGCGCGACCCCTAGCCCTATCACATACCTAGGCTATAGCACGGCACTAGCGCCAGCCCTAGCCCTAACACAGAGCTAACAGTGCCTCACTCGCGCTAGCCCTATCACACATGTTCCAGTTTACTGCACTAGCGCTACCCCTAGCCCTATTCCTATTTGGGGGGAAATGTACGATAGAGGTGGCCCCGAACCCTATCCCTAATAGGGCTGGGCAATTCCGACATCACTGAGTAAACATCAACATACGTTTACGGGAGCTGTATTCTAGGGTTGCGGAGTACATGCCGCTCTTCTACTTGTCGCTCATGAGCAGGAGCGGCAGTTCAATATTTCGGATTTCGGAGCCATGCCGCTCTTGAGTAAAAGCGGTACTGAATGAGCGCAGAGCCAACATAGAGAGCGGTATTGTGCCTACAATTCTACACCCAATCCTGTTGTAAAGTTGTAATTATGTATTAGTAATTAATTTATAAATGAAAATAAAATCAATTCAGTTAGTCAGTGTTGAAATTTGAACTTTAGAACACCGCGTCGATAAAGCCCGTTTCTGGCGGCATTATTAAAAAAAATGAGAATGCTTTAATCATTAGTTAGTAGTTAGTGCTCCAACAAAATTAAAATTATTACTAAATAAAACCAAATACCCAAGGTCGTCAGTCGTCGTATTGTATCACATATTCTACAGTGAGTCACCTGTGTGCCCTGTGCACTGCCTTCCCAGCTCATACACACACATTCAACATTCACTAAAAGCTCCATTAATTGCGTTAAGTACGTTTACATAAATATAATACTATGCGAATTAACAGGCATCGTACACACACACACACATCGACTTTACAATTAAGCAATCAGCCATCCACGATGGTATAGGTATAGCAAATTCAACTAAATAAATACTATACGAAAATAATATAAGCAATCATGACTATTACGAAATAGACCATAGACATAGACAGACTGACTAACTGACATTCTAAATTGTAATCGATACATGGTCCAAATATGAGTCACATTGTACTTAGGCAGTCATAGGCTGTAGTCAAAGTGACTATTAAATTACTGAGTGAAGCAACCCATCGTAATTCGTCAGAGTAGTACTACAGTCTATCTTCTATCTACACAGTAACACAGTTAATCTTACAAGCAATATGTAATTATACATAGTATACATCACGACAGAAGACAGGTACATAGCCATTGTACACGGTCCGTCCGTGTACGACTGACGACGGCGACGAAAACAACAATAACAACAACAACACGAAGAAAAAAGTAAAGCCAAGAGCAGGGCAACATTTCTAGTTCAATTTCAACAAAACATAAAAATTCGACACTATAGTCTATAGTCTATCTATATAGCTTATAGCTATATGTATAGTTTAATCTTATAAGCACCTAATAATTATTGCATATTGCACAAACACAAATTCTTTAACGAACTGCTGCTACTTACTGCCACACTGTTACTGTTGACCCTCCTTATGTTATATAATGCAATGACTCACACCATTCATAATTACCAAAAGATGAAGATAACAGAATAAAATTTAAAGTATCAAGAGTTGCATTTTTTAAACGGGTCAAAATTACAATGACAGTGACAGGCCAGTAGTGCGCAGTTCACAGCGGTCTTTGTTTTGGTTTTCTTAACCTTTTCGAAACGGTAATACACCTATAATTGTGCATCGTTTTGAAAATGTTAATTTTTTTTGTTTGAGCTTTTTGAAAAGGTTAGTTACTAGTTTTGGCTGTTTTTTAAAATGCTGATTTCTTATTTTGACCGTTTTGAAAAGTTCGTTACTAATTTTGACTGTTTTCGAAAATGCTCATTTGTTGCTTAGACCTTTTTGAAAGTAGCAATTACTACTTTTGAATGTTTTTGAAAATGACAATTCTTGTTTTTACCTTTTCAAAAAGGTTAAAAACTGGTTTTGACTGTTTTTGAAAATGATGATTACTAGTTTTGAATGTTTTCAAAAATACTCATCATTGGTTTGGACCTTTTTTAAAGTATCAATTACTACTTTTTGAATGTTTTTGAAATTGTTGATTTCTTGTTTTTACCTTTTTGAAAATGTTAATTACTAGTTTTGACTACTTTTGAAAATGCTCATTTCTTGTTTTGGCCTTTTTGAAAGTATCATTATTACTTTTGAATGTTTTTGAAATCGGTCATTTCTTTGTTTTGACCTTTTTGAAAAGGGTAGTTACTGGAATTGACTGTTTCCGAAAATGCTAATATCTAGTTTTGGCATTTTTACTATGTAGCATTGCCTGGTGTGAATTAACAGTAAATCTTTAGAAAAAACACAGTTTTGTGCACAATTCTCTTTCCATAGTTTCCCAGTTCCGAATAGGTTAATTTGATTTTTTTTTGCTTCGTTAGTGAACTTTGAGCTCTCGACAAATGGAAAAGTGCAAAAACCAGAGGCAAAGTGAAACCAAAACCAAAGCCATGGCATATGTATATACCTAGCTGAAAGCCTATATAGCCAGAGCCAGAACACTCGATCAACTCAGAAGAGACGACAGAGAGAAAGTCACTTTATTATATATTTATTTTCTTTTCGTTTTCGCTTATTGACTATTGATTACCCATATTACCTGTCCGCTTGTAGTTTCTACTGCATTCTTTCCTAATTTCATTTGCTTATGCCAACGCCAACTGTCACTGTATAACTCTGTAACGTAAGAGGTGTAGTAAGCATACATAATAAAACATCTGTAATTTACCAGTTAGCACTCGTCTGCTGTTCCTTGGCTGTGGCTGTCGTTACCGAAGATTAGCATTTGGAAATATGTACACAGGATAAGTAATTACAGAGCTA
>JAQFZC010002293.1:0-23853 GCA_034695205.1 Dicyrtoma fusca | reverse complement strand
TTTGAATAATAATTACAATGACAACATTTTGTAGTATTATAAACTAATTTCATTAAAAGAAGACGTTAATCTTGCTTGTATAAAATTACAAAACAAACGGAACATTTTTAAACGACGCCAAAGTTAAGCATTAAAATTTCAAACCCAATATTTAAAATTAAAGGGAGCAAAAAGTGAACTAGAATTAATTGAGGGGAACTTGTACCTAATCGACCAAAGTCTAAAAGCCCGGATAATACTAATAAAAACATGCAATACTTTGGTTCCGGTTGCCATGGAAACTGACACTTTGACTTTTGGGGATTCCAAATTATTATTTATATCTTGCCAACGCTCTTTAATGCATAAGCTCAAGTGCCTACACGTGTGCGATCCAGGACTAAAAAGGACCCAGATATTCACACAAGGATAAGCAAAACAAAAACAAGTGAATTATCCAAAGAGAAGGGAAACAAAGGCGCACATAAACCACAGTAGTGGATGATGCCATGGAGACACCAAAATTATTAACCGGCTCTTTCCATACGCAAATCGTTGGCGAAGAAGCAAAAGAACGCAACTGGTTGTTTCTAAAAATAATTTGTAATTTCTGGGGCCAAAACTATTCCAACAGCTGTCTTTCTGACAGTGCAAAGAATGAACAGTAGATCGCATTGAAATTGTACAAGTTATTAGAACATTTTGCACCTTTTCAAAAGAATTTAAATGTGGCATTTTGCCCTTTTTCAAAAGCATGTAAATAGGACGTTTTGCACCTTTTCAAAAACATATAAATAGAACATTTTGCACCTTTTCAAAAACATGTAAATAGGACATTTTGCACCTTTTCAAAAACATGTAAACACAACAATTTGCACCTTTTCAAAACAATGCCAAAAGAACATTTCGCACCTTTTCAAAAATATGTTAATATGACATCTTGCCCCTTTCAAAAACTTGTAAACACAACAATTTACACCTTTTCAAAACAATTCGAACAGAACATTTCGGACCTTTTCTAAAGCATGTATATAGGACGTTTTGCACCTTTTAAAGATCATCTAAGCAGAACACTTAACAATAAAAACCAACATTGTTTTTTTGGAAACAAACAGCCAACAGCATCTGTCACACTTTACACTGTAAAAGTATTAATTTGCATACAAAATCCCGCCGTTTTATCGCAGCATTGCCTCCATAAATTTTGTAAAATAATTTTAGTACCTACTAACAATAAGCCATTTTTAGTTTCAAAAAAATAATGTCTAGACATTTTAGAAACTGTTAATTTTCGAAAATATTATTTACTTAAAGCTAATAATAATTATATAGTTGTTGCCGATTGTTGTAAGGGACAGCTTGTAAAAAAAAATGTTAAATTTTTTGGTTACATCTACGCCGCTTAGTATTTTTTGTAAATTATTTTAGTACCAATTGTAATCAGATTTGTTGCTCTCGTTTGCTAAAATCGCTCGCAAGAAAGACGTACATAAATTGAAAATTTTGCGCGTATAATTTTTATCAATTAATTATTCTAAAAAATAATTTTCCATAATAATTACTAGCATTTATTTAGCGAGAAGGGAACGACTATTCAAAAAACATAAAACTCTTTAATACGACAGAATAAAGATACCTCATTTTGCCCCCTCACAAGCCACCAGCAGAAGCCTCCAGATTAATTAGCTTTTTTGCTACTCTATCATCAGCCTCTCTATCACCATCCTCTCTACATATGGAGCCTTGCAGACACAAATTCCATCACCATAGCAACCATCAAAAACTGACTTTTGACGTCTCCGTCTCACTTCTAGCTTCTGGCTTTTATCTCAAAAAAATATTGACAGGATCAAAAAAGTTCCCTTGCCATCTTTTACAAGTCTAAAGCAGACAGGTAGAACCGGCACCGGAATTATTGCGTAAAATCTTTTATTACTTGGATTACTTTTCCACAGGCTTCCGTTTCCGTTTTACAAAAAACAAATTCCAAGCCTGTTGTATACAAGCGTTAGTGGTTGCTACCGGCAACCGGTAAATTTAAAAAATTGTGGGAGAGTTTGCATAAATAATTATTGTATAATTTTTACAAACCAGTTTTTTTTTTTGCTTTATTTTAATTTTTTTTCGTAACAGCAGAGCAGAGCACATCACAGCGTGATTCATTGGGATGCGGAAAGCTGTTATGTAGATGGAGGGTTTATGCCTTTGAATTATAAATGAGGGAACGACTAACGGGACTTTGCTATAGTTTTGAGTGAGTGAGTGAGCGAGTGTGTGTCAGTCCTTGAGTGTAATTCGTAATTCCCCTTCCATTCATTTTTTAAATCTTTCCGACCAACAACCAGCGCAAAGTCTACTGTGTGCTGTAAAAATATTTGTTTGCATTTTATTTTTTTTTGTTGGAGTTATGAGAGCTTCAGGAAATTACTAGAAGTTTACTTGGCACATTTTAAAAAGGAAATTTTAAATGCAAAATGACGTATCTGGCATCTGCACAAAAAGTCGTTTTTTATTTTTTTCTACAGTTAAGTATAGGCTTGTCCAATTTTTGTAAAAATATTGAACGGCGTTAAAGGGCTTCAAAAAATCGAAACAATTTCCCTTTGAAGGCACGAACAATTTCCTAAAAATGCGTAAAATTGCCTATACTTTGTACCAAGCAATTTTGTATGCATGTTTGTATGTATTTTGTATGTATTTTGTACAATATTTTTTATTTTGAGAGCCACTAAAAGTTTTAGTGCTCTCATAATAATTCGGGATACTTCTCCCTGAGAATATGTGTGAGGAGAGTTGATTCATTTACTTTTTACTTTGACGCTCGTAATTCCTCATTTATTTTCTAATTCACAATTTACAACTCAGAGGCAACCAGATTTCTCTCAAAGCGAGAGAGCCACAAGTAAGGAAGGCTTTCAAAGCCCATCAATTATGCAAGGCTACATTTTCATAGCCCTAAAAAGAAAAGTAAAAATAAAGCAAGGGAAATAAAAAAGGTATAAAAGCTATAGTGTAGCTATATAGTAGCTATATAGTAGTTATATAGTATAGCTTCCCTATATAGGCAATGGACGTATGTATGTAGCTATATATATATATAAATTTATACTACCAGATTTTGATGGGGCTTTGCATTTATTACCTCGTAGGAAAGTTATGCCTTCTCCTTTTAAAAATTTTGTGTAATTTATGCAAGGCCCCGCAATCACTAACCAACAATTAATTACAAATTACAATTACAATAAATGTACATGAACTATACACTACAGCCAAATTAGTAATATAGTAATTGGTAAATTATAATTTTATAATGTAGGTACTATAAATATAATATTTAAATATGTAAAAATTGTATAAGGGGGGTAATTAGGGGAAGGGCTATAATTAGAGGGTAGGTAGGTTTGTGTGTGTGTTAGGTGCTTGAGGATACCTTAGCCAGGTCCTTGGTGGTTAAAGGGCCGACCGAATGGTGCAGCCCAATGAACCGCTTCGTCACCAACTTCATTTTAAATATTTTTTTTTCGAGCTGTACTTTTCTAAAAAATATTTATATTTTCACAATTATTATTATTAAACAGGTAGTAGTAGTAGTAGTAGTAGTAGTAGTATAGTAGAAAGTTCTGTACACTTTACAAACAGCAGTGGGAATTACAGCTCGTTTTTTTTTCAAAATTTGCACCGAAACTTACGCTCGACCGACACGAGTAATTCCAATTTCCGAGTTAATTTCAATGCACAACTTCCAATTTTTCAATTCCAGGAAATCCAGGAAAAATTTGCAAAAAATTTGCAAAACGTTTGCAAAAATGTTTTGCAAAAATTTCCGTTTTAATTCGCAATATTTTATTTGCAAAATTATTCTTCACAGTTCATTCACAAAAAGCGATCTTTACGTATACGCGTTACAAAATACTTGCAAATTTTTCTGAGCGGCGTCAAACACTAGCACAGCTTTAGAATTTAATAAAA
Source organism: Dicyrtoma fusca (assembly GCA_034695205.1). NCBI lineage: Eukaryota > Metazoa > Arthropoda > Collembola > Symphypleona > Dicyrtomidae > Dicyrtoma > Dicyrtoma fusca. The sequence continues at coordinate 19,905 of JAQFZC010002293.1, read as the reverse complement.
GTGGGAATGATTCATTCTTTAATAATTTTTTAATTCAATTTTTATTATTGTCATAATAAAAAGAAATTACGTAGAAAAAACCATGATAGTTGTATAATCAAAAAATCACATCCAGTCACTTCACAATAAATTTTTTATTTGGTAAACTTTGCGTACGTGTGAATGCGAGTGAGTTATTGTTCATTGTCCAAAGGGGTGTAGTAATATAGTTCAATTACAAAGGTTCTATAGGGAAATTATTAATGTATATATCTATACTATATAGCCACTATATAGCCACCATATAGCTCCTTCATATAGCTAAAGCAATTGCGTGTAAACTGACACTAAAGAGCCGGAGCACACTATTAATTTGTCGATGGTGTTACGCGTATTTAACAATCACCAATTAAGGATTATTTTCCCATTAATAAAGCCTATGTTGCTATAGGCAAATGGCTATATATATAACCTGTAATTATAGCCTATATCTATACGATTATAAGGGCCAATAGGCAATTGGCAATTGGCTAGACAATGAACTGTAATAACACGAGTCACACTGTAACAAATTAAAGCACTGTGTAAATTTTATTGGTATATATATAGGCAAGGGTATAGCCACTATATTGCTACTATATAGCTCAATATAGTCTATAGTGCACTTTTTAAAAAATTGAATTTTTTGGAGTCAAATTACACTTTTTTAAAAGCTGCTGCAGCCCCGAAATATTTTAAGTGGCGTTAAATTAAACACTGAAGATACGTCCTTTTGCATTTATGAGTATTTATTTAATAAAAAAGTGCAATTGTTATTAATTATGGCTGTTTTTTCTGTTGCAATTAATTACTTATCACTTTGACAGTTGACACGTGAAATTTGACTTGGAGCTTACAAATAAAAAAAATTGTGTAGATGGAAACTTTTATGATGGAGTTCTCAGCTCTGGTGGCTGTAAAGAGATTAGTTTGATTGGCTCAAAGAAATTTGATCTGTCTTGTGTGTCTCTGGATTTTCTGTCGTCTGTTTTATTTGACTGTGGTTGTGTGTGTGTGTGTGTGTGTGTGTGGTGGGTGAAGATGCAAAGGGTTTTATGTGAGATTTGTGAGAGTTGTTGAAGCTGCTGCTGGTGCGATTTGTTCACGTCCGACCGTCCCAGTGGTCACTTTTGGAATGAGGAAAGAAGCACATGGATGAAGAAGAAGAAGGAGAAGAAGATCCACTACAACTCTCACAAACTGTAGCGACGACGCTCTTTCAAGAGTTTTCTCATTTGTCACAGGGGCTAGGCATTTGTTATGTTATGTAATTTTAGAGACAAAAATAAAAGAAAGTTAAATTTTTTAGATGAAAACTAACATGAGAAGGGTTTTAAACAGACTAATTTCTGAAAACAAACTTTTTAAACTGTGATATTTCTTTATTTTGTAATTTGGAGTTTTCAAAAATGGTAATTTTGCACATTTTGCTCTTTTTTTGAAAATGCTAATTGTACACAATTTGCACTTTTCCGAAAATGCTAGGTTCACATATTTTGCTCTTTTTCGAAAATGCTAGGTTTACATATTTTGCTCTTTTTTGAAAATGCCAGGTTTACATATTTTGTTCTTTTTCGAAAATGCTAGTTTTACATATTTTGATCTTTTTCGAAAATGCTAGGTTTACATATTTTGCTCTTTTTTGAAAATGTTAGTTTTACATATTTTGCAGTTTTCAAAAAATGCTATTTTACACATTTTTCCCTTTTTCAAAAAAATGTTAATTTACAGATTTTGCCCTTTTTGGAAAAACGCTTGTTTACACATTTTTCCTTCTTCCAAAATGCTGATTTACATATTTTGCCCGTTTTAAAAAATACTAATTTTGCGTTTAACACTCATTAAATGTGCTGATTTTTCAAATGAGTAGTGTTTGAAACTTTCTAGAACCACTTGTTCATTTCTTCAAACTTTTTTGAAATACTATTTTTTAGGTTTTTAACATTTTCTGAAAAATAAATTTTGCATTTTATACTTTCTAAAAGGCTTTTTTTTACAATTCACACTTTTTGAAAATAGCGACTTCAGTGGCTTGCACTTTCTAAAGGTGCCAGTTTTAAAATCATAACCCCAAGTTCTCCACTAAAGAAAGTGCTGCTTAATGGACCATTTTTGCCTTTTTTAAAATGCACATTTGACACATTTTGCATTTGTCTAAAGGGGCAAAAGTCGCTATTTTACTTTTTTAAATTACAAGCTATATAAATAAGCAATTAAATTTTGCTTGTTTACGGCTTTTGCATTATTTAAACATGGCATTCTGACGATTTGCCCTTTTTTAAGAAGGACTGCAAGTTGTACAGTTGCAATTAAACGATTCTTTATAATATTTGCGAAGCCCCTTGGCCTCCGTTCATCCGCTCTGCTCTTGCAGAAAACACATCGTAAGCTCCTTGACTCTGCGGCTTGTTTTTTTTTTCTTATTTTGATTCTGTTTTTGATTCTTCAATTGTGATTCCCGTGAATTGCTGGACAAATAAGAAGACAAGGAGTTGAAATAAATAAAAGAAAAAAAATACAAGCCGGGCTCGTCTGCTCTCTCTCTGTTTCCTTGAACGGGAAAAAATTGAGAGATGGGCTCAAAAGTGGATGGAAATCCTGCAGCATCGCCTCGCACTGAGTGAGTGAGTGAGTGAGTGAGTGGAGAGGGGAAGCGTATTTAGTGTCATCAAATATGTAGGGGCTGTAAAGCTACATATCGTCGGTTGAGAGGCAAAATGATTTCCATCAAAACATAGCAAAAGGCAAGGTTCAACGCCATTTGGTAACATGCACTAAAGTGAGCGAAACTTTTAAATTGTAACACTTTGCATGTTAGAGCCTTTAGAGGTACACTGTTTTGCTCTTAGTTTTATTACAATGTAGTCCATTTTGCCTCTCAGACGACGATTTATTTATAAAAAATATATACACGACTGTATGCCAAACACTATGGAGCTTTTGCTACAGTCCGTAATTGAGTTAAAGGAGAAAGAAGCTCGTTCTGGTTCTGGTTCTCTCTTCTGACTGGTGTAGTGAGCTTCACTGCCAAAGCCAAGCCACAGATGCAGCCGCAGTTGTAAAGTTTAAGTGTACAAGTCAAGTCAAGTCGAGGCCTAAGAAGCAAAATGAATCATTTAGAAAAATAAAACATAACTCATTTTTCAAACAATTCTTGGAAAGAGAATACCATCCATCTTTTTTGGAAAATGTAAAAATGAGATTTTACACCTTTTTTGAAACATACAAATAGGACATTTTGCAACTTTTTGAAACACGCAAATAACGCATATTGCACCTTTTTTAAACGTGCAAATATGACATTTTACACATTTTTGAAACATGCAAATGGGGCATTTGGCACCGTTTAGAAACATGCAAATAAGTCATTTTGCACCTTTTTGAAACATGCAAATAGGACATTTAGCCCTTTTTCCAAATCTTGTAAATAGAGAATTTTCCAACTTTTCAAAAACATGCAAAGAGAGCATTTTGTATCTTTCAAAATCATGTAAATCGATAATTTTAAACCTTCTCAAAATTAAAATTAAATAAAACATTTTTCACCTTTTCAAAATCTTGTAAATAGAGCATTTTGACCCTATTCAAAACAAGGCAATGGGACATTTTGCCTTTCAAAAACTTGTAAATAGAAAATTGCATCATTCCAAACCTTTCAAAAAGCATAAAAATCGTATAATTTCCTCTTTTTCAAAGCGTTTAGTGTAAACTCTAATTACCATTATTTTTACACCATTTTGTAAAACTGACAACTAAAGGACTTTAAAAATTGTGCAAAAATAACTGCAGTACTTTTACAAAAACAATATTTGAAGGACATTTTTAAATTTACACATGTAGAATATTTTTTGCAATATCTTGACAGATCATGGAGATTAAAATCGTTTTTAAAAAATAAAATCAGGAACGAATATTCCAGCTTACCTAGGCTCTCTGACATTTATTTTATAATTAAAAATATGCAACAAAGCCATCGAAGAATAAACTGACTCGCCAAATTTAAACAAAATTCCGGAAAATCATCAAGTGGCGTTAAAGCAAGTTATTAAAGAAACTTTTATTCCAAATTATTATTCTATAAATATTTAATTAATTATAAGACCTTGATTTCACGTGCATGTTTATCCATGGTTAACTTTAACTATAGTTAAGTTATCGATGATTAGCGTGTGAAATCCGCACTAACCATGGGTAAAAACGATGGTTAGTGCGGATTTCACAGGCTAATCATGGATAATCTAACTGTAGTTAAAGTTAACCATGGATAAACATGCACGTGAAATCAAGGTCTAAGCATTACCTCCTGAGTACTAAGCTACTAAATAAGAGCATTTTGCAATTTTTCAAAATCATGCAAAACGGACATTTTGACCATTTTCAAGATCATGTAAAAAGGGCATTTTGACCATTTTCAAAATAATGTAAAAAGGGCATTTTGACCATTTTCAAGATCATGTAAAAAGGGCATTTTGACCATTTTCAAAATAATGTAAAAAGGGCATTTTGCACATTTTCGAAATCATGTAAAAAGGGCATTTTGCACATTTTCAAAATCATGTAAAAAGGGCATTTTGCACATTTTCAAAAGCATGTAAAAAGGACATTTTGCACTTTTTCAAAATCAAGTAAATAGGACATTTTGCACCTTTTCAAAAGCATGAGAATAGAATATTTTGTCCCTTTTCAAAACACGTAAATAGTGCAATAAGCAGTTTTTAAAAAGGGCAACTTGGCTTATTTGCATCATTTCATTTCGACGAAAATTTAATAAACAATATTTTACATTTTTTAAAAAAATCGCTACATCGTTCGTGTTGCATTAAGCTCCACTTTCTTGTATTTACCCGGTTTTGAATTTACATATCAGTATTGCTGCTTGTTGCACGCACATCCATTTAACCCAACTTTGGTACAACGTTAAGTAAATTGTTTGAAAATTATTAAGTGTCATTGGGGTTAACATTTGTATTTTTTAAAACAATCGAAAATTAGCACACAATTTTCAAACAACAACAAAATTTCCTCATTTCTTTCTTAAACGGCTGGCATCCTGTTTTTAAAATTTTTTAAAATCCAACGAAGGTCTAGCCAGCCCAACCTAAAAGTGTACGCCAGATACGTCATTTTGGTTCTGCAGCCACGTCCAAGGGAGTGCAATGCTACTCTCTGCGGAGCATTTATAAAGTCCATCTCAATGCAAGCCTCGTCTTCCCTTCCTTGTTTCAGTGACGACGGACGAAGACGGAGACGGAGAGGGGAAATAGCCTGTGTAGCCCCTGGCAATGGAATGGCACTGCCCTTTTACGTACGTAGCAGAGATGCGGCTATAGGTATAGACAGCCCTGCTATATAGATATATAGCTATAGGCAGAGCGTGTGCCTATAGCAAATTGTATAATACTGCGTATGCAATTACGTCTACAGAGTTGTGGATGCTAGCTGTACTTTTCTTGCTTTGTATTTCGTGATCGTACTTTTAGTGTAACCGTAAACCGTAACCAAGACTTTGGCAATAAGACGTCAAGCCTCCGATCAGCCACGGAGCCTATTTTAACACAATCTTTTAATGGGCCGAGAGGAGCATGTGGATCTGCTTAGTATCTGTAAATAGACTCAACGACCCTCCTACTCAAAAGTGCTAATACAGTGTTTTGAATCGTCTCAAAAGTATAAATAAAGCGTTTTGCATCTTTTTCAATGCATACAAAGAGTTTTGCACATTCTGAAAAGTATAACAGTAGCGTTTGCAGTTTTCAAAGTGGACAGTTATCGCGTTTTGCATTCTTTTAAAAGTACAAATATTGCATTTTTAATTTTTGCAAAGCGTAAATGTAGCGCTTCGCACCTTTTAAAAAGTATTAATAGAGTGTTTTGCATCTTCTAGAAAGTGCTAATATAGCGTTTCGCATGGTCTAAAAAGTATTAATAGAGCGTTTTGCATCTTCTAAAAAGCTTGCATAAAGCGTTTTTTTACTTTTCAAAAGGATTAAAATGTCACATCTCTTCTTCTCAAAACTATAGATATAGCGTTTTACATCTTTTCGAAAGTGCTATGTGCCCTTTTGTATTTTCTTAAAAGTGCAAATACAGCGATTTTCCTTTTTTCAAAAGTGCTATTGGACCGTTCATCATTTTCTCAAAGTTATAAATACAACGATTTGCATCTTGTCAAAAGTATCAGTATAACGTATGTATTGCATCTTTTATTAGTATAAATAGTGTTTTTGCACCTTTTAAAGACTGTAAATATAACGTTTTACATCTTCAAAAAGCCGAAAATATAGCGTGTTGCATCTTTTAAAAATGCTAATACACCCCTATGTTGTTTTGAAAGTGCAAATATAGTGTTTGGAATCCTTTCAAAAGTGCTATTTAATATCGTTTTAATCGTTTTGCATCCTTAATAAAGTAAAAATGTAGCGTTTTGCACCTTTTTAATTGTATAAATATAGCGCTAATACAATTTTTTGTTACAATCTTTTCCAAAACTGGAAGTAAGCGCCTTAATTGCATCGTTTCAAAACTGTCCAAAAATGCAATATTGTGTCTAGGTACTTTCAAACCTTGCATAAACAACTTGTTTGCAATTTTAAAGGGTCAAATATTACTGTATGTACTTTTCTAAAAATTTGAAAAATCTCTCCTGGCTGCAGCTGTTAAAATAGGCTCCTGATTAAATCCCCAGTGAAAGAAAGAAAGAGACAAAGCGATGCGATGGGCTAATGTAAAGCACACACAGACACACACATATAGTTCAGTTTGTTGCCTTAAAAGTAATTTTATTCGCATTTATGGCAACTCACATGCCCCATGTACCCACAAACACCACCACTTTTTCAACATTCAAGCACCTATATCAATAGTGTATGATGCCTATATACATATAGCCCCTATATAGCTTATACAAATGACAGAATAGCTATAGGCATAGCGCGTGGGAATGAGATACTCGCATTAAATTATGATAGCACAATAAGCTGACACTCGAGTAGACATAGTTAGCCTACGCTCACACGCTCACGATCAGTCACACAGCCAGAGAACCTCTTTAACTGCGGAAATACACCTCCATATAATTAGCTATAAGGAGCCTGGATATATACTATATAGCCACCCTATAAGCCCCTATAGGGCCCTATAGACTATGCCCATACATATCGCCAGTTTGGAGGCAAAAGACGTTGTTTTTGTAAACAAACTTTGGGAGGCTTGGGAGGTCAAAAGGTGATTGGCCTTTGAGGAACTGTCTCAGGTCTAGTTTTACATGCTTTTGAAAATTGGATTTTCGAGTTTTGCTTCTTTTGAAAATAGCATTTTATAGTTTTGCAAGTGTGCTGTTTTTGAAAGTGAAAGTTTCTAAATTGACGTTTTAGAAAGAGTTGGTTAATACTAGTTGTACGTCTTTTTGAAAATGACAATTTCTACTTTTTACTTGTTGACAGTTTAAATTTCTAGTGTTGACCTTTTTCAAAATGACAATTTCTAGATTTGACCTTTTTTAAAATGGTGATTTATAGTTCTGACCTTTTTTACAATAACAATTTATAAGTTTGACCTTTTATAAAAATGGTTATTTATATTTTTGACCTTTTATAAAAATGGTTATTTATAAGTTTGACCTTTTATAAAAATGGTTATTTATAAGTTTTACCTTTTATAAAAATGGTTATTTATATTTTTGACCTTTTTTAAAATTGTAGTTTATAGTTTTGACCTTTTTTAAAATGATAATTTATAGTTTTGACCTTTTTTAAAAGTGTATTTTATAGTTTTTACCTTTTTGAAAATGGTAATTTCTGGTTTTGACCTTTTTGAAAGTGTGAGTTTCTAGTTTAACCTTTTAGAAGGTGTTTAGTTACTAGTTTTGGATAGTTTTGAAAATAATAATTTCTAGTTTTGACCATTTAGAAAGCGAGAGTTTCTAGTTTTACACCCTTTTGAAAATAGTAATTTTTAGTTTTGATCGTATAGAAAGTGTGAATATATTGTTTCTACCTTTTTGTAAGTGGAAGTTTCTAGTTTTTTGACCATTTGGAAAGTGTTAGTAACCAGCTTTACACCTTTTTTACGTTGGTAATTTCTAGTTTTGGCCTTTTTTAAAATAATTGTAGTTTCTAAATTTTGCCTTTTTGCACGCGCTTATGTATAGACTAAGCACTTTTGGTCAGCATTCTTTCCATCTTTCATCGTTTCCCAGTTCGGAGTAGATTATAACGCTTAAGCAAACGACGGTCGACTTTCTCCAGATTGCTTCTTGACCCTCGATATGTAGCTGCACTTTTCACTATATCCCTATCTCTACTCTATAGCTATACGCCTCTAGGCTCTGCTTTATTAAGTCTGAAGATAATGTGAAGCGGAAGATAGCGTTACTCATCCGCGTCCACATAAGCATCTGCCACAATCACAGCTTCAATCTAACATTTTTTTTATTTCTTGCTATATGGCTATAGCTATATAGATATAGCACCCATATACTATATGCTATACCTTTCTTCTGTAGACGTCTGTAGATGCACTCCGTGGAAAGTAGTGGTAATGGTAATGCCATGATTATTTCTGCATTAAATTTGCAAATTGTGCTATCTTTATTGAGTGGCTTTGGCTCCCAAATTTATTGGAGAGCCTACAAAAATAAAATAATAAAAAACATATGTACATAGTACGATTTGCACTGGCGAAATCCCATTCGTTTTTTTGTGGTTTTTTAAATCGTATTTATGGGTTTTTTGCACCATCTTTTACAAGCCTAATTTGGACACAGTTTTTATAATTTACAAGATTTCTTTAACAGGTGGTGTACAGGCTACTGTAGGTACAATTTATTACTACTTTACCTATCTATATAATTTGCTTTTTTATAATGCAGTTATGCCTTTTTGCAGTGCTAAAAAGGCATATCTAACTATTTATTACGCTTTTAATCAGCAGGTGTTACACCGTAGTTATGAACTTATGCAATTTAAAAAAAGTGGATTTAAATGTAATGGCACCTTATATGCCCATCCATGACTGGGGAGTGTAGTTATTACGTTTTGCACTTTTTAAACTGTGTATTTAGCACCGTTTGCTACACATAAATAGTGCCACTTAAAAGCCGCTTACTTATTGTATTCATTATTTTCTAAAATGTAAATTCTAATTTACGTAGAAAAATAAGTGATTGAAACCGTGAGCTATATTTTACAAATATGCATTTCGCAGTTTTAACTTTAAAAAAAAGCTACTTATAGCATTTTGCACTTTATAAATCCCGCACTTATTACCCGCGCACCCCTTTTTGAAAAGGCAGTTAAGACATTTTACTATTTTAAAAGTGAGCTGCTGGCTCCTTGCCCTCTTTGAAAAAAGGCAGTTGTAAGAATTTACATTTTTAAAAATGTGGTTAGGGCATTTTGCTCTTTTTATTGGGCGTTTTAAAGCAATTTTGTGCGTTCAAGATGGACGCTTTTGCACCTTAAGGCCGCCTATGCAATAATGCAAAGCACTATGGTAAAGGACGTGACGGGAAGACGTGTGTGGATCGAGAGAAGTCATTGTCCGCCAGTGCAAAAAAAAATAAGTAAATGGAGACGAGAGACGAGACGAGTTGCACTATCAGCTATATGTATAGCTAAAGGTGTATATATATACCTATATAGCCCAGTATAGTGTATGTATAAAGCATAGCTATACCCTTCGCTATATAGTGACTGACCTCGATCGCAGTGATTGTTCAAGAATCCTAAGGAAATTCTTACTAACACCTACACGCACTCACTCAAACCCACTACACTGCACTGTGTCACAGTCCAACGTTTTAAAAGGGTCAAAACCCAGTTTTACACTTTTTTAAAAAATGAAAATTTGCTTCAAAAGACGCCTTTTCCATGCATTTGGCTGCTAAAATAGCTTACTTAAGAAAATGCGAGGCAGATAGCTCTTTTTGCACCCAAAATTACAATGACCAGCACACGTGCTTCCCCCAGCAAAAAGCTCTAAGTGCACATTCTACATATTTAATTAATGTTACAACACAACACATTTTTACCGGACACACAACGGCCCATCAATTTTAATTTGTTCTCAGAATTATTCTCCAAACTACAGTTATGCTCTCATAAAATAACTATAACTATAAAATATCACTACTTGCTCTAAAATAATAAAATCTAATGCACAGAGAGAGGCTCCTTATAGCACCGTAATCTGTAATAAAATCTATAGCTGTATTACCATATAGCACTATAGAGCCCTATGGAGCCCTATAGAGCACTATAGCGCATCCAATCCTCTATAGTGCCCCTAATTGCGATAACACTAGCCATAATTTCCCATTCCTTTTTTTCTGGAATTTTGTTTGAAAAAAACCTCCAAAACTTCATCAATAAATTTTCTATAATTTACGAACCGAATACCGAAAGCATGAATGAAACAACCAACACCAACAGAGCTTACTGTCGACACGGTGCGGTGATGGTGATGATCATAAAAAAGTAAGTGTAAACGAAAAAAAGTAAAGTTTACACGAAAAAAAAAATGAGATCTTTAAAAAATTGCAAAATCAAACAAAAATAAAAACAACGTCAGCAAAAAAAAAAAAACCACCACCCGCACCATTTTCATTTAGGAGCCCAACAGCCCAGCAGCAGCGGTTGAATAGAAGTTTAAGTCTTTCGTTTAACTTTTGTGAATGTGATCTCTTCTTGAGCATCTGTACTTGAAGAATAAAAATAAGAAGACCAAAAAAAGTACAAAAATGGACAAAAGTTTGAACTTGGCCAGCCAACCAACCAACTGAACGAACGAACAACTGAAGCATATGCTTTACTTCTGATACAACTTCCTTTTTTTGTCTACAGGGCCAGTGCCAGTGCTAGTGCAATGCACACAGAAATTTGTAAGCAAAGGAAAAAAAAAGAAAAAAAAAAGAAAAACGAAAAGTTCTCAGCTGCCCTGCACTCCGTGTCCGTCTGTTTGCCTATACTTACAATAATTGAGGGGGGTGCTATATCGTCTGTGTAAATGCAATTTGTCCCAAGTCCACATAATGATATTTTGCATTTTTGAAAAAGTGTTATTTACTAGTTTGGACCTTTTTGAAAAAGTGTTATTTACTAGTTTTGACTTTTTTGAAAAAGTGTTATTTACTAGTTTTGACCTTTTTGAAAAAGTGTTATTTACTAGTTTTGACATTTTTGAAAAAGTGTTATTTACTAGTTTTGACTGTTTTGAAATGTGTTATGTACTAGTTTTGTCACATAATGATACTTTCAATTATAAGGACTTGGGACATGCAACTAAACACACACTGGACTTGGGACAAATTGCATTTACACAGACGATATAGTGCTATTGGCACGGTGCTATATAGTGCTATATAGTGGGTGCTATATGCTTTTTGCATTGGTTCAACTTACTCCTATTATGGGTAGCTTATTAGACTGGAAGTTACGCTCTTTCTTTCTTCCCTTCTCATAAGTAGATTCGGATTGGGAAGCAAGTTTCTGAGGAAATAAAAAAGAATAAAAGTGTGGCTCTGACTCCAAAAGAACATAAAATTGTGAAGTCTGTTTCCATTTTTTTTTGTTTTTTTTTTCTACTGCATTGCACAGAGCACTGGTTCTGTTTCTACAGAAAGGAGAGAGACACAAGAAAGAAGAAACTGAAGCAAGCACTTCCAGCATCTTATTTCCTATTCTTTTTTTTATGTCCTTTTATCTCCGCTTTATTCCCTTTTATTCGCTACCCACCACAAAACACACAAAACACAGAAAACACACAAAACAAAACCAACGAACCATTAACCCAACACACACACACACACTCAAAATTACACCTAAAAATTTCATTTATTACACCTTTTTTTTTGGAGTTTGGGTCCTAAGCTTATTATGTAGAGCTAAATGGAGTGAGTGTGTGTGTTTGTGTGTGTGTGTGTAGAAAACACATTTTGTATCAATTTAATAGTTTTAGTGCTCGTAGCCCTTTTTAGTTGGCACTCATTGCATTATTGGTAAAGTTTTGGGCGTCATGGGAAATTTTAGGAAGGGGACGTTTACAAGGAAATATGAGGGCTTTAAAAAGGGCTTAGGCTCAGTTGCAAAAGGGCACATCTACATACCGTTGCGTTGGTTCCTTCCTGTTCCTGTGTGCTGGCTATATAATTATAGGAATACAGATTTGATTTAAGAATGTATGTGGAGGCAAAATCCCGTTTTTTTTGGAACGTTTTTCAAGTGTGATTTAGTGTGGAATTTAGCATGATTAACCGGTTTGTGGCGGGTTTAGGAAACTATGAGAGGAACGCTTTACAAAAGTAGTAGTTATGATTCTGCAGAGGAACGTTTTCGAAAGCGTCAAAAGTAGGAAATGATGCTTTGAAAAGGTCAAAATGAGGAAATGAGGTTTTTTAAAATGGTCAAAACTAAAAATGTATCTTTTCAAAAGCATTGAAAACTAGCTACTAGCACTTTCAGAAAGGTCAAAAAGCAAAATTGTAATTTTCGAAAACATCAAAAATGGTAAATAAAACTTTCAAAAAGGTCAAAACTGGAAATTCAACTTTTCCAAAACACTGAAAACTAGCTACTAGCAGTTTCAGAAAGGTCAAATCATAAAATTATAATTTTCAAAAACACCAAAAGAGGTAAATAACACTTTGGAAAAGGTCCAAACAAGAAATTGGTGTTTTCAAAAATGTTACAAATACAAATTACTGCCTTCAAAAACTGTCAAAAATAGCTAACAACGCTTTCAGAAAGGTCCAAGAAGGAAATTAGTGAATCAGTATTTTCAAAGAGAGTACGAACGGTAATAATAACACTTTGAAAAAGGCCTAAAGTAAAACAAATTGAGGTTTTTTAAAAGGCCAAAACTAGAAATTAACATTTTCGAAAACATTCAAAACTAGTAATTTACACTTTCAGGAAGGTCATAAGCTAAATTAATGTTTTTCCAAACTTTCTAAACTAGAAAGATTTCAGAAAGTATAGAAAGCAAAATGATGATTTTTTAAAAAACCTTCAAGACTGTAAAGATCACTTTTTTAAGCAGGTTAGAAATTTTAAAAAAGGCAAACTAAAAAGTCGTGTTTTCCAAAGGTGTAAAACTGGACAAATTATATACTTTTTAATTAATATTTTAATGCCCCAAAAAATAAAAACAATAATTAAACTTTATTTAATAATACGATTTAACAAATGTTCGGTTAAATACTACACGGCGTCGAAGCTAAAGAAAATATTAAACAAATTGGCATTACTTTGAGGCCGTTTAACATCTTACGCAACATAAGGATCACTTCATTTATAATTTTCGAATGAGTCCAAATTATAGAATTATAGAAAACTAGTTTAACTATTAATAGATATTTTCAAACAGGTCAAAACCACTAATTAGCACTTTCAAAAACATCAAAATACCTGTAACTAACGCCTTGAAAAAACGTCTAAACAATAAATTGGGATTTTCAAAAAAGCCAAAACTAAAAATCAACACTCTCAAAAGCATCAAAACTATAGTCATAAACACTTTCAAAAAAGGGTAAAACAAGAAATTACGGTTTTCAAAAAATACAAAACTAGAAATCCACACTTAAAAGCATCAAAACTATTTATTAACACTTTCAAAAAAGCTCAAAACACGAAAGTAGTGTTTTCAAACAGGCCAAAACTGGAAATTTACAATCTCAAAAGCATCAAAACTAGTTATTGACACTTTCAAAAAATGTCAAAACACGAAATTTGTGTTTTCAAAAAAGGTCCAAACTATAAACCAACGCTTTTAAAAAGCATCAAAACTAGTTACTAGCACTTTCAAAGAAGCTCAAAAAAGAAATTTTAGTTTCCAAAAAGGACGAAACTAGAAATCAGCATTTTTAAAAACAGTCAAAACTAGTAACTATCCCATTCAAAAGCATCAAAACAAAAAATCACCATTTTCAAAAAGAGGTGCAAATCCTCTGCATCTTTTGAAAAGGTGCAAAATGATTTAATTCCCTGTTTTAAAAAAGCCTATAGTATGCTTAACCCGTTCTCTCTTACAATTAGAACACACGCACGTAAACTTCCTGATCCTGAAGAATCTCAAATATTGTACAATACAGCTGGAATGGAAAATTTGTAAGCGGCGTCAAACCATTTCTTTTTTAAATAAAAATAACCCCGCCACGCCCGCTAGCATTTTACAAAAAATGCGTACACGACGCACACGTTTTAAAAAAAAGAAAGTACGTACAATTTTGCTATAATAAAAAAAAAATTTGCCGGGAATTAAATTACTGTAAAAGGTTTCATATTTTTTGCTATACTTTTTTTATAATATCTGCTATAAATATACAGACACGGCTAATTATATTATCACAATAATTATTGCATTATTGGCAGGCTCAGAAAAATTCGCTCAGATTCTGATCTACTTTTAGTACATTGAAGAAGACGAAGATGCTGTAAGAATAAATTATTGTAAAAGAAAATTCATCCCTCACTTTTGATCCTTTAAAAATCCCCTTTTCATTCTGTAAAATATAATAACAAAAAATACATTTTAAATCCCACAGTCATTACTATATATACCTATATCTTCAATCTCCGTCATTATGGCACAATTACCTTCCCAACGATTCAAAAACCTACCAAATTATTATTATTTTGATAGCAAATTACACTCTACAGCTACGAGCTTACAAATTACTACTTTCTACATGGGAAATATAATAAAGTCAAAAATGAAACCAGAGCAAAAATATATATTTTACAAAAGCAAATAATAATAAATAAGCCGTCATTCATTACAAATCTCATGGGGAAATTATAAAGCGAAAGAAATAATGAAGCAAAAATACAACAAAATAAAAGTTTCTATTTCTCAGGCATTATTTTCCGTGTAGAGCCAACGCACAAAATATAATCGACTGGGTCATCAAAAATTACTTTGAAAAAAATCCCTCAGCCTCTCTGTCATTATAACGGCACTCTCTGTCTGTCTTCTGTGTAGTTATCACTTTTTGTTTTTTGCTTGTTTTTTTATTTGGTTCTGGTGGCCAAAAATAAATCTCTGCCATCATCGCTCGTTCAATGGACAGCTAATTAAAGTTACATAGAATTAAAGCAAAGAAAAAAAAGAGACAAAAAAAAGTTAATCGTGTGTCTTATTAGGCAAAGTGGGGACAGGGAATTTAATTGAGCTATGACGACCACCACTAGCATTGTTAGGAGTGTGAAGGGGCTGCTCGTAAATTGCGGCATAAAATAAAGTGAAGATGCGAAATTAACGTGCAATTTAGAAAGAAAGAAATCAAATTTTTTTTAACCTATTTGCAACTGGGGAAACATGGAAAGAATGCTTTAGAAAAGTGCTTACTTCTATATAAATTAACCTTTTCAAAAGGATCAAAACTAGTAAATACCACTTTTTCAAAACGGTCAAAACTAGTAAATAACTTTTTTTCAAAAACATTCAAAACTAGTAAATAACACTTTTTCAAAACGGTCAAGAGTCAAAACTAGTAAATAACTTTTTTTCAAAAACATTCAAAACTAGTAAATAACACTTTTTCAAAACGGTCAAAACTAGTAAATAACTTTTTTTCAAAAACCGTCAAAACAAGTAAACAACACTTTTTTAAAACTGTCAAAACTAGTAAATAACACATTTTTAAAACCGTCAAAACTAGTAAATAACACTTTCAAAACGGTCAAAACTAGTAAATAACACTTTTTCAAAACGGTCAAAACTAGTAAATACCACTTTTTCAAAAACATACAAAACTAGTAAATAACACTTTTTAAAAAGTGTCACAACTAGTAATAAACATTTTTTCAAAACGGTCAAAATCAAAACTAACGATAAAAATATTACCGTTTCGAAAAGGTGCCACAAAAATGGACAAACGTGCATAATTTATGGAGGGCCCCCAGGCCACGGCAGGGCTTACACTGTCCACCAAAGATATACCAATAAAGGAGGCCCCAAAAGCCTCTTCTTTTAATTCCATTCAATTTCGCTTCGTTCAGGGGAATTAAATTAAATCCATGGAAGGAAGCAAGGAAGGCACACACACACACAAAAAAGGCAATCTATCGACGCATACACGAGACGCCAGGGCAATTCAATGGATGTGTTTAAGTTAGTGCAAACAAACAAAAAATAGCAATCGGCGTCTAAGCTTCGCTGTGTCAGCTTAAACGTCCTTTATGTTCCGGCCCAAGCCAAATTACCAATTACGGGGGTACACCTAATATATGAACTGAACTGAACTGAACTGAACTGATCGTTCAATTTAAGCCCTTTTTTAACACATCCGTTCAATCTTGAAAACTTGAATGAACTGTCCGCATAAACGAGATTTTATGAACTGAACTGAAATAAGTGCGCATGACTTAAACTTGCGCTAAGATTAACAGTCAGGGCTTCGCCATATATTACCTTTACCATATAATTATGGAAAGTAAATGTAAACCACCTACACACTCAAACGTGTTTAATAATATTTTTTTATAATTCCAGCACAAAAATTTAGCTTTCAAATGTTAAAAAACTGGAATAAACTTAAATATTATTATGGGATTTAACTTAATTTTTTGAGTTGGTGGCTCGTAGAAATTAACACAGCATTACAATAATTATGTTAAGATATTTTATATACATAAATCACACTAACGAAATACAACTGGCATCGTAATTCATATGCCAAGGCACAGCAAAATTATTTATTGATTCTTCATTTACCATAAATATGTAGACAGTGTAATTGTATCACAAAACTGTAGTTATCATTTATTTAATAACATGGTAGCCAAGAAAAATGTTTGGGACATTGTGATCAGCTTTTAAAAATGGAGTAGGTAGGTATGTTGTTGACAGAAATGAATAGTAAAGCACGATTACGAGCTGCAGCTTGAAGTGTGGCTACAAAACGTATGCAGGTTAAAGCAGTCATTAAAAACAAACAAGTAATTGTGGTCATCGTAATTACATTCTAATTCGGGTCACCATGAGAGATATGTTATATTGGTCAATGTTAGAAAAGCCAAACTTCCGTCCTAAATCGAAACGTGAAACAGTAGTAATTATTCAAAACATGTTGTTACAGTCACCAAAAATAGGTGTAGGTAATTTGAACAACAGTCATTCGGGTGAATTTCAAATTCGGGGAAACTGGTCAACTGCAATCCAATCACAATTGTCGCACCTTCAAACTGGGTATTCCTTTCAATTAGCTACCTGGTCGTCTGCATAAATATCTTCCTTCGATATTAGCTGATTTTACTATGTCACTTTACTAGTCCATATGCATGAATAAAATAAATAAATAATTATAGCCTTAGATGCTGATAAGGCAAAGATAGAGGCTACTTCCTAACACAATTGCATTTACAGCTGACTTTATTCAGGAATTAAGCTGACCGTCAATAAATTTAATTCAACTACTGATTACATTTCCTCCTTAATTTGATTATATTCTAAATTTCAATAAAATATATATAACGAAAAGAAACTTAGATTAATTAATTTATTAATGGTGCAATACATAGCTGAACACTGAAACAGCCAGCTTAGTAGCTCTAAAGCAATTTCAAAATATTTAGAAGCAATACAAGTATCTGTGTGACTATTCAAACTATTTCGAGACAACAGACGTAACTAGGGAAAAAATTGAAACATGGCTAACAATCTTGATCAAGTAGACTAAGCGTTCATAAGGGTACTTAAAATATATTTTCGAAGCGAAAACGAAGTCATGTCAGATGGTCTTGGGGTAAATCCAGGAACAGATGATAGTGCATTGATACAAGCATAGACCCCGCAGGATGCAGATGTGTCTTGACGAATGGCCTTCATGTATACCGATTTCACCCAATCACCGTCCTTCATGTGCCATTTATTGAAAAATCTTTTACTGTTTTCTATCTCAGCGTTGTAAATAGAGGGGTCAGTAGCGAGGGAATCGTACACTGAAAAAATATATGGAAACACATATATGTATATACATAATTAAGTTATATATTTTTGAATTCCAGAAACGACATGCTACTATCTACTATTCAAGTGTTTTGTTATAAATGTTACCTCTTATAACCGATGTATTATCTGTATTCTTTTTAAACAAAACATGCAGGACAATCCAGTGAGGTTTTCTGAGATGCTTAGTCACACTAATAGGCATAATAACTGAATTCAATCTTGAATCGCCATATTTTTTCACAAGACTAGTTGAAATGGTAACATGATTTATATTTTCAAAAATTGACGTTGACCGTCCGCACGGAATGAACTTTGTGATGCTATCTTCTGTAATAACTGTCAGAAACGCATCCAAAATTGTATCATTAGGAAACCCTGCTTCAAACTTGGGGTTAAAACGCGTTAGTAGTTTGGTTTCCGAGTCCTTCAATGGAAGCTCCAACGATTTAGCATCTTTAATTCTAATTTCAATTGACTGAACTTGTTTCCAGGTATTGTTGAGATTATACTTGGTTGCTTTCGGGAGCATTTTACAAGGTTTACCGTTACTGAGCATCGCTAATAAAATAAAAAATAACATAATTAGTACTAAATGTATAAAATATCTGTGCCTACACGCTACCACGTTTAATCATTTGATTTCCTAAATAGCAATATAGAATGTACTTACCTACACTGTTGGTACTTTTAGGTTTAATGCAACTCAATCTTAAAGAATTAACTGGAACAGAAATGTTCTTAGATGTTTGCCGTGGGTTTGAGTTTATAAGTTCAAACATAGATTTTCTTGAAGAAAATGATGTTAGACTTGCAGAAGAAAAAGGATAAGTAGGCGCCTGGGAATGTTGGACATCAGCTTCTGTTGGTGATACAGTACTTTTAACTTCAACGTCGTCTACCTTAGCAGCGTCTGGAACTTCACCCTTTGAGCTACTATTTTCAACTGAAGGTACTATCCTATCAATCGCTACGGTTTGTTTCATGTCTTCAGTGGAAGTACTTGGTTGACCTGTAATTCAACAAATTAAATTTTTATATTTCACAACATTATTTGATAGTACCTATTAAAAATTCAGTAAGATTTACAAACGAAAACTGCTTAAATGTCTACCCGCCGTAAGACTGCACGCAGCATTGACGTCGTTTTTGTCATAAAATTTTATTTAAATACAGCCACTTGCCTTGAAGAAGCAAGTTATCGCAACCAGTAAGCTCAGTGTTTAGAAACTGTAAATCGTTCGGCCCTCTTTTTTCCGAATTGTCAATTTGAACAGCAACTACGGTCTTCTTATGCTGAAACGCCCTTGCCTTTGCTGGGGAAATTACAATAAATAAATCTGGATTGAAAATTACGTTATAATTACTGCTATAACATTTCTTAAGCATGTGAATCAGCGATATATTTTGAATTATTGAGTAACTTCAGTAAAGTATTTATAACTAGATCAATCATTGTTATGCAATAAATTATGTGAACTATACAGATTACGAATATATTGTCTTACCAATCATTGCAGTTGTCAGTCTAGTTTGGTTTCTTATAACTTCGTGTGCTTTTCGGCCGACGTTTTTATTTCGGACAGACTTGCTTACTTTAGTGATATTAGTTATTCTGGAAGTCCCATATACTTTTTTCTTTGCAAAACCTTTACCAAAATAATTAACAAACGACTGCATGATTACATAATTTTTAGTATGATTTGCATTTATAACACCGTACATTTTATATTACACAGTATAATTTGTTTACCTGTGATTTTCTCTACAGCAAACAGATAGTCACAGTTTTCAACCAGGCACGTACATTTGCGGCTTTTCGGATTTACCTAGTTAATATTGAGAATAAACTGGGTAACAGGTAATCGTATTTAACATATAATATAATTTTGCAATATAAACAATAACTCAGATCTATAACAAGCAACACTTACGTGAAACATT